>JBBPJS010000309.1:0-18610 GCA_038088835.1 Singerocomus rubriflavus
CATGCTCACTTCTAATGGACGACTGGAACATGTCATCAACCATATCATGGAGGAATGTACTATTGGTCGTGGGAAACAATTTTTGGTTCGCTGGTTTGGTTATGGGCCCGAAGATGACGAATGGCTGCCAAAGAAGGAATCGGCCAACTGCGAAGCCCTGGACATTTGGGAGAAACGCTTTTCTTCATAGGTGGGAAGGGTGTAAGCCAATTGCAGCATTCCCTCACAGCATTCCCAATCGGCTTCCTACTCAACACTCCCGATCAGAGCCATCCTACATGTATTCCTTCCTGCGTCGCTGATACCACTCACAGTATATATAGGACCCTCATGTAGCATCGACCATCATCTGTTTTTCCCCCCTTCTCCTTACGCTCTCTCTCTCTCTCTAATATATTATTGCTCGTTCACGTTCTGTCCCTGCCCGTCTTAGTGTTACCGCCTTGCGGCGGTTTACACTGTTGCATACTCCTAAGGGGGAACTGACGACTTGAATGCGTGGATAGTAATGTGGAACAATACTAAATTTTTGACGTCAGGACTGATCATGGCACACGGTGGCTTTTCAATGTTGTCGCGCTGAAATCCTGGGTCCGCTTGGCGAACTATCATCAAAACCATTTATTTTTTTTTTTCGAACGGACCTTGCAAGCGCAGACAGATACAGTGTATTTAGATCGGAGACGTGCCAAAGGTGAATGGCAACAGTATGATGAGATAGTACTGAAGCCTCAAGACTTATCCAGGATGAGAAGCGCAAAATTTTTCACATGATCTAACAGCATCTTTATGCACTCTTCTCCCCAAGCAGTGGGGCCCTAACATCATAACAGATTAAAATGCTGAATGAGCAGTGAACAGAAAGTAAATGACACACTTGAACTCTAAGGTAGAACTTGGAATGCATTGTCCACATATGAATAGATCTGTAACGATAGGAGAGAAAAAGAGAGACAGGACGAGTCCGTAAGACACTGCAAAACAAGGGAAGGCCATTAACAATGCCTTACATGCGATACGACAATGGTGATCGATTTCCACTGTATATACTCCCAATGGTCATCTCCCCGTGTTGGGTCCGCAACTTGTTCTCTATCACGCCAAAGTTAGTAAATATACAGTTCGAACTGGACGATGGTGCTTCTTCCGGTTTCGCCTGGTTTGCGGGCCTTCCGTCGTCACCCTGTCCTACTGCAAGTAACAGCATGTCTGATATCATATGCGACACATATGGCAGACAAGGGTTGGCTAGGTCTCTGTCAAAAATCTCCTGGAGTGCTTTGGCCGCCGTGATCAGTCTTCCCTTCTCGCTATGCTCCATCAATGACTCAACCATTGATAAGTGTAATGGCAGAATCGTGGACGACGAGATAATATGAGTCCTTGGGTTGATGGAAGGCTTCATGTAACGTTCGAGGGAGACACTGATGGGGTTATCCAAAATTAAAGTAAGGATTGTGAATTAGAGTCAGACAACACTGATATAAAAACGCCGATAGAAACACTGCTCACATTGTGCCACTAGGCGAGAAATAGACATCAGAGGCTTCAGAAACAGCATCCGGATTCATCTTGATTTGTGCCAGACAAGTTGCGGCGTGGAATAATACCGAAATGGACACCCCCAGCTCTTTCGCCCTGGCGATAATCGCAGCTGTATCTGATTCAGACACTACGATGGTATGATGGAACTGCGGGGTGGACAGGTCCAATGGGCGAGATGGGCGAGCCAGGGCAACATGAGACTGGATTATGATGGTCAATATCGTTGGTCGGCTCACCACAATGATAGGGCACACGAGAAGACGGGGATCACACTTACCACAGTCTCGGCCCTCTGGATTGCTAAGTCTTGGAAGAATCTTTGTCCGGCTGTCTCCCGTTCTTCTGTCAGCCCTCCTGTCGCTGTAATCGAATCGACAGGAAGGTTCTTCCACTCTTCCGAAGGCTCGATTTTGACATCCATGCCCTCATCAGAAATCCATTCGCACATTAGATTCAGTGCATGGAGTGCAGGTCCCGCGTCGACAATAGAGTGATGGGCATGAATGTAGAGACCATATTCGTTGTTTTCATCACTGGCCCCTTTCATCATAAGCAGATAAGTCCTGAAGAATGTCGTGGAACCATTCCCATCGGTAACGGGTAATCGTTTGAGGCCGATGCTTTGAACGAACTCAGACGGGAGGAGTGATGTTCCTCGGTATTCGACCACAAAAGCCAGGTTGAGCCATGCTTCGCGGTCAGCAGATGGGGTGTGTACCCATCGTGGAGATACGATGTCGTCCGTGATAGTACAAGCGATAATGGGACAAACAAATCTAGAAGACGGAAGCAAAGGTCGGCAACAAGATCGCTTGAAACTAAATCAAGATCTAGAAAACAGTATTCACCGAAGCTTATCAAGAGCTCGTCGAGTGCGATACTTCAACTCTTCTGTGCTCAGTGCAGAGGTAAAGTTGATACCAATGGAGGTTTCGCCATCTCTATTCGTACCACGACCCATGTTCATCATTCTGATCGCATTGGTGAATAAAGAAATCACTTGCCCGTCGAAAAGAGCCCAGGATCTGTGGAATAAAAGTTCGGAACCAATCAAAGGTCTAGTATATACGGCGCGATTAGACAGATGGTAGAATAAGATGAGGAAAAACGAACCGACTATATACGGGGGGGTCACGACTGGTATCAAACACCCAATCTTCCAAAGAGGAAGGCAACTTGAACATCTGTGAGGATGCTTATGCTACAGGGAGGACGGGAGGTCGTAATGAGTTGGGAGGTAAAGTCGGCCAAAGGCCTTAATAAGATGTGAAAAAAAGAGGGTGACTACAATGTAACATAAACGATGTCGTTCAACGAAGGATGGTGTATTATTACCTGGCTAAAAAAATGAGGGTATCTACTAGTCGTACCATCTCGTAAAACCCTGAATGGTAGTGACTGGCATACTATTCAGTGAAACCAGTCAGTGGTAACCGGTGGTAACCGATGGTAACCGATGGTAAGCCTTCTGCACTTTAAGGTCCTGTTCAGTGCCAAGTTTTGGTAGCTTCAAACCGACTCGGCTAGCTAGCTCGGCTAAGAGCCGTGCACTTGGACTCCACAAATCGGATGACATTAGATCCAGGTATACCCGTATAAATTGGGATGGCTACTAACCTGGGGTTCTTCAGCGGGGAATTCTACTCAGTGAGTCAGACCATAATAATAGGTAGGCAAATTGCATTGGTTCCATTCCGCACCGAAGCTCTTTGTTTGATCCGTATCATTTGATGAGGTAATATATGTCATCGCCACCATATCTGATGACTTGAGGTGTCTCTTTGAGAGACTACCAGGACTGTCGGCAACCTCGGGTGCTAATGGTACTGAGATACCCAAGCTTATGTGACCAAGATAGACGCCCTATATATTTTGAGTCAATATAGAACTGACCGAAAAAGACATGTCACGTATACTGTCCAATCCGATAGTGCTCTACAAGAACAACGTATCATGCTCCTGTGACACCTACCGGAAAAGCTACCCAAGAAAAAAAAATAAACCCTTAAAGATATGCTGAACAATATAAATTATCATAACCAATACTCATTGACCCAAATACGGGCAATGTATCATGGCCCAGCCAGTAAGCTCTTAGCCGAGTTAGCTAGCCGAGTCGGTAAGCGACGCCTGGCACCATACCGAACTTTACCTGTACGTAGCCTAGGCTAAAATACTCGGAGAGGTGTGTCCGCAAGAAATAGAACCGACTAGTCACTGTTCTGTAAATCAGTCGGCAGTCAGGACTGGTTCAGACCGTCGGCTACCATCGGTTACCATCGGTTACCACCGGTTACCACTGACTGGTTTCACTGAATAGTACTGGCCTACTAACCTACAACCAAGATTCCTTGTCCTTGCCACCTTTTGCTTGTCATGTTACCCCATTGACTTTGTCACTGCTACCCTTGCCGTGTATATACCTGCCCATGGAGTGCCGTGGGGGGCAAGGGATAGTATGTTTCATTTTCATGTCCGTCTCTCCTGACTAATGAAATGAATGCCATTGTGTTTGGTCATTGGAGTGTCGTGAACAATATCTCCACCAAGCGTTGTAATATCGTCTGAGATCCAATGGTTACGGCTGAACAAAAGTAAAGTGCGCCAGGATCAAAAAGAAAGAAAAAAAGCGACGGGAATCATGAGTAGTGTCTCCCACCACAACCAAAGGCAAAGAACACTTCCATCGGGATCATAAGTATTGGTGGATCATGCCAAGCAAAAAATTCCTCACGTAGCTCTCACACACAAGTTTCTATATGTCTTGTCCACTCGGGAAACTGCAAGAGCACTCGTGCCTCGTCGGACTACCAAAGCTCTTATCAGACCCTTCATTATCTCCATTGCCGTAGCGTCCAGAATAGAGCCAGTACGTATGGATGACAATGTTGAACCGAGGTGGGCAGCCACTAGGGTGCCAGCAGAGGAGGAACCTCTCGGTTACCAGATGGTCGTAGTACAAGTGTAAACTCTCTACTTGTCCCTGTATCTCGATGTGAAGCTAGAGCTTACATATACAAGAGGTGTGAGACAAGGTTATCTCATCTTCTTAGAAGCGGCCAATAGGGGCCATGCTACAATGTAATCCTACATATTTGAGGTTAGTGAATGGCAGCTGAATAGTGCCAGTTCAACAGACAATGTGGTCTAGAACGACGTGATAGAACCCCAGGCCTACCCAATTCGACTTGGAACGGGCCATCGAACTCACGGCTTTGCCCGATCCTTTTCTTCCCCGGAAAAACGATCTCGATTCTTCTAGGCGTGATCGATCGTGATGTCCTTGCAAGTACATATAACCTTCGCACACTGTCAGCGCACTTGTGGTAGGTGGTCCTCCCGGTCCATTGCGGTATACACTTGTGCTTGGACTGCGTCATAGGATCGGAACAAAACTCGGTTGTCTGTCAAGGAGAGTGGATCAGGCCGGCCAGAGTGGTCGGGTAAGATAGCGTCGAGCAAAAGTAAAAGGACTAGCAACAGCCTTGCGGGGCAACAGCCGACAGTGGGTCTAGTCCAGGTCGTAGGGAACAGTGAGACACGAGTGGTGGTCATCCTCAGCCAGGTAATCGGCAGTTTGCGCCTCCCCCTGATGCATCGTGGGTCTTATTTGGCATTCATAGACATGAATACCTGGATGCACCGCATGCGTTCCACGGCGTGCCAGTTCCTGCAGTGCGGACAGCCCTACGACCCGGATGGCACAACTCAATTGGCCATACCCTGTGGGGTTAAATGTAACACCCCAATGGGCGAATCGGAACCGGCATTCGCTTCCTGGAGGACCAACCACGCTCGCCTCCGTTGACGAACAAACGTACAGGTACTTGGGAAAAAACTCGTACGGAGTGACGAATCCCAGCGACACGGCGGCATGGCAGCAGCCGACCGAAACAGGATTGCAATGCATGTCTCTGGGGAGCTCTTGGTGACTATAGAATCGCTCGCGACGCGCGTCTCATTTCGATCTGCAATCGATGGACACGAATCCCCTTGCGTTCCTCCTCGAGTCTTGTACGGTCGGTGGTCGCCAACGTACGTCGATCTTACCCTGGGATACGGCTACCCTCGAACGGTGTCCATTGTATTCGTCTCCGTGCACGCTCCAGGTATCGAACCGTGTCCAGAGGCTGGCAAAATCGTCATGCTCTTGATCGGAGGTGAAATGGTCACCGCTGGATTCACGAGTGATGCGCAAGGACGAGTGTGTGCACAAGTGGTCTGAGATGTCTTGTTGTGCGGAAGCGGCTCCACGAGGCCGTTCATGGGTACGGTCCTCCAGACACCTCGGTCGTCCGGGAGACTGGCGCTGTGTGCTGATGGATGGTCACCATGTTCATACGGGGTTGACATGCTAGATATTAAAGGAGGGGTCTCCTGCTTTCTGGGCGGCACTGCCGAGTCTAATGGATGACGAAAATGAACAGGATGCGGGGGTCTGCCTGTCTGACGTTTCGATGGACACTGCATGTCTCTTTCGTTATGGTGACTGACAGCGTCGTTCGTTCCACAGCACATGGAGCCTCGATGGAAACGACGTTGAACGCGTTCGCCTTGGACGCCGTCCACGCGTCCTGGTTGACGTGACACACGTCTCTGGACAGGATAGGATAGCGCGATCCATGTCCACGTGGGTGGACTGGGCCACTGTGAAAGCAGCCGTGTATGCGACTATCCCTACTCGCGCGCGCGCAAAGGCGTCCAACTGGGACCTGTCGAGTAGCCCCCGTGTCCCCCAGATTCTCCAGCGGATCCGGATCGGACGATAGGCGCCGGCACCACTGGGGCAACAGACCGACTTGCCCGAACGCGGACCTCGAGGTGTGTTGGGATCTATATGCGTCAACGGCCTGTGGACCCTCGAGATGGGATGTCGTACAGTACAGTGTATTCCCTGTCTGTCTTGCGAGCCCTCCCCGTGTCAAGTCTGGCGCGACGCTCCCCTAGACTTTGTCGGCGGTCGGTTGGACGACGGGCATCCTCGAGGTGCTGCTTGCCTCTTTGGGGATACCTGCATCGTCGTCATGCGCTTCCCACTGCGTTCCATCAGATAGGGACGTGATAACCCCCTTTTTTTTACATCTTTTTCATGGCATGCGTTCCATGTCTCCACAGGCACGTATGAGACGTGTGAAGCAGAGCACACCCACACGAGGCAGCATAAGAATGACATGGTTTCTTAACAGCGGATCGATTTCGATCGCGATAGATTATAGTGTAGAACAAACAGGGGGGGAGAAACCAAAAAAAAAAATATGGATTCAACCTATTGAGACTTTAAAAAAAAAGGAAGAGAGAGAAACACGAGCGCGGTCCGCCTCCAGGCGTCAGTCCCACTGCACGCCACGCCCCTGCGTCGCCTTTAAAAGAAAAAGAGATAGATGAGAGGGATATCACCGCTTCCGCTTGCCGCTGATGACGGGCTCTCTATCCGGATGGACATTTTCGTGCTCGCCCATGCCACCCTCTGCACTCCCGTTCCGACTGGCGTCGCCTTCGGAACCGTCGTCCTGTGGTCCCGACGAGTTGGCAAGGTTGGGTCTGCAGGTCATGATCCCAACCACAGCATGTCGACTGTGGTGCTCGCCGCTCTCGCCATCGTCCGCATACATTCTGTCCTCACCCTCGCCCTCTACCTCTGCCTCACCATCCAGCATCTCCGTATCAATATCCACGACGGGGTCCATCAGTGGAATCACGATATGGCCGTCCGTACGCACGGTCGGTCGTGGTCGTCGTGACCGACTCTCGTTGCCGAGCATGTCGGTCTCCACTTCTGTTTCGGCACCATCGCGAGCCAGGGGTGGTGGGCTCGCTAGTTGGCGCGCAGACGTGGTGGCGATGATGTCTGGGGCAGTGGATGGCGGTGCAGGGCCGACATCTTCCCATTCAATGTCTTCGTCTTCCGGTTCGGGTTCGTGTTCTACCTCGACGTCTTCCTCGAGGTCTGCAAAACTGCGACAGAGTGGGCATGAAAAAGCAGAGGTGTGCTTCTCTAGCAGTGGACGTATACATTTGTAGTGGAAAGCGTGTGAACAGGGTGCGATAAAGAGCGCTTGGCGTATCGTGACAGAAAAGAGACCTAGACGAGAGTGAGCCCGGCGGGCTCTGGAGAAGAGGAAAACAAGACATACAAATGCAACAATCTGGTATGTTGGTCTTGGGCAGTCGTTGTTTGCCCTTGGATGGGTCTGGTTTGCCCGGGTCCGAGGTCACGGCGAGCGCCTTGAGTTGACTGATGGCCTGGGTGCTGGACAGGCGATCAAGACCAGGAAAGGACAGGGCGAGTCTGATACGTACTTGAATGCATTAGCGCCTGCTTGCCATTCTCTGCCGACCTCGATTTTGATCTTGACAGATTTGTAAATGTCCTCTGACCCGCCCTGGTAGTCGACGCCTAGTTGGAGGACGTCACCGTCTCTGAGTTGATATGGCCTGGATTCGTGACCGGCGGGTGAGAGACGGAGGTGGTTAAGAAAGGTACCCGAGGAGGACTTGGTATCTTTGATGAAGAACTTGCCGGACTCGATCCAAATTTCGGCATGGGAGCGAGAGACGACCTTTGATTTGAAGGCGAGCTTGTTGGAGGAGATGAGGTTGGCGGCGTTGAGGCCGATTCCGGATCTGTCGGTGAATCTGCCGATGCGAAGTGGGGGATCGTCGTCTTTGAGATCGCGGGTGATGGGCTCGAAGCGAAGGGTGCGGCGAGAGTCGAGATGGGGAACGAGACGAATGCGGTGAGTCTGGCCTGGGGAAGAAGAGGTGGAGGATGGGCCACGATGGAGCTGGGGTGGGACAGCGAGGGGCATCGGTAGTGAGGCTGTGGGAGTGGGGGATGAAGGTGGGGTGGCTGGTTGAGGGACGGGAGATACAGAGTTGGGGTTGGGTTGGCCTGTGGAACGTCTGCGTCTAAGGATGTTTGAGATGCCCAGGGAGGAGGCAGTTGCCTGAGGGTTTCCGTTTGTGGCGAACTGGGAGATAATGAGGCCCCCCGGTGCGAGATTTGGCGAGCTGGCTGAAGAGAAGACCAAGACCCCCAGCGACAGTGTGGATCAGAATAACGTCGCCTTTTTGGACGTTGTACGCTTCCTCCATAAAGGTGACGGCAGTGAGACCCTGAAGGAGCACTGAAACCGCGGTACGAGTAGAGATGGTTTGGGGAACAAGGTACACGGCCTTCCATGGGACAGAGGTGTACTCTGCGAGCGCGCCCGAGGTCTCCTGCGTAGTATTACCGTGAGATTTCGTATGGCAGAACTTGAAAACAGAATGCACCACAGCGACACGGGCTCCTTCCTTGTAACCACGTTTCTGGTACTCGGGATCGTCCAGCACGGCCGTGTCCGTAGGCAACCCAACAATCATACCAGCCGCCTCTTTTCCAAGGACAAAGGGAAATTTGGAAACGGGATAGAGGCCTTTCCTGCATGGTCAGTGAGGAACGTCCAAGGCTAAACAGGGGAGAAAGTGTTGCCTAAAGTAAGTGTCGATGAAGTTTACACCAGAGTACTCGACCTTGTTCTCTTGGTCAGTCGTAGAGCCAACTGACGGACGAGGGTCGACGTTACCTTTACGACGATATGGTCATGTTTGATCTCTGGAAATGGGATCACCGTCTTTTCTATTACCTCGGGGCCGCCATTCTTGGCAATAGTAATGGCGTGGATCTCGGGAGGATATGTCATCGCGAACAAGTTTCACAGTCGAGGGCGAGAGAAAGTCTCCAAGTGAAAACGACGGACCGCATCCAGTTAAATCAGGCTTGCAACTTCTCACAGCTACGAAGTTACACGGCTTTCCCGGCTCATCATGTAAACATTCAAACAAAATGTGCCTCCAAGGACTAGACTGACCATCACGATGTCCGGCACTCTCAAGATGCGATTCTTACAAGCATGGTGGAGGTAAGAGGCACCATCAGCATCACGGGTATGCACATGTATGGATATGTCGCCGAACAAACCAATATCGAGAACGCAAGTCAGTTTCCATCGAACCCAACGTCACTTGTCCGAAAAAGCTTGCTCCAATATCCGATATATCAAGGCTACCTGTTCACTTCTCTGCACCATCTCAGGTCGCTGCTCCCGCAAGGCGTCAATCTCCTGAGCGACTGGATCGAGTTGTGGAAGTAGACCAAGTAACGATGAGCTGGTTGGCGCTCGACCAGAGGGATCAAGGGAAGTTGACGAGCTCCCATGAAACAAGTTGTGGAAGCGGAGGAGTGAAGACAGCGCGATAAATGTTCCCGTTCTGCCCACCCCCGCAGAGCAGTTGACCATGATGGGTGGTGAGTTCGAATCGTCATCTGCACCAGCGTCCGGATCTTTATTGATTCGATCGACCAGCCGCAGAAACCTCAGCAAACTAGCCTGATCCTCATCCTCCGGGATACTATGGTCTGGCCATGCAGTATACAACATATGGTTGAAGGCAATGGATTCCACCGGATTCTTGCCTTGGGTGACAAAAGACAGCTTGCTCTGGATACAGTTTGCGTCTTTAAACACTATCTGTTTCTGTAATGTCACGACAAAGGGCCAAGCCTCAATTCCGGGTTCCGGTACGATCACCATCGACTCCCCCACAGTGGCAGGGAAGTACGGATAAGCCTTGATACGCCCATTTTCGTAATTAAGCGTCAATTGCACGACGGTGCGTACTCGACTCCCCTGTGGAAGTATTGTGTGCGATGATGAACCGACGGGTTGGCTGATAACGCTGAGGAAGGTATGTGCAGTGTCTCGGAGTGGCGCCTGCGTGGCGATCCACCACTTCTGTCCGTGCAACTCTCTTACCCAGCTCCCATTGAAGTATCTCCCCTTTCCCTCCCCACAGCCCAAAGAGGCCGCCTCAGAGATGCCCACTACGACGCGCGTGCGATCATAAGGCTCGATATTCGAGTAGCGATTGCCCCATCGGTTAGCGGGATCGCGACCGACTGCAACCGAGTAATGTTTGGAACAGTTAGAACTCTTTGACTGCGATGAGGTGAATTTGAGAGGCGGGAACTTGCGCATTGGGGATGTGCTGTAACTGGAAGGAGGTGCATTGCGATAGCTGGAACGTTCTTTCTCTCGTTTGGATAGCTCGGCGACTATGGCACATTGGTATGCGGGATTGTGGGCTTGGGTGAGCCATGTAGGGATGGTAGTGCTCGAATTGGGGGCCATGTTGGTCGCAAGTTCGAAAAACCAGGCTTTTCAGCATATGATAGCTGTACTTCCCACGATGCACTGATAACAGGATACTACAGATTCAGCCAAGTCCTGTGAGGGCGATGTCGGGTGCCTACGAGTCGCTGATAACTTTAGATACCAAGATCAAGTGAGTGTCCTGTCGTTGACGCAGACGCGGATGGGGCGGTTGAGTTTTCAAGCTACTAGAGTCAGCTCGGTTCTAGATAAGACGGTCGGTAAGAAGCACCTAACGGACGGCAACCCAGAGACATGCTGGACGTCCCAACAGGTGTGGTACAGCTTGAGACGAGAAGCGCGATTGACTGTCTAGCCAAAGGGTCTCCCACAGTTCATCCAACTCGTGTTTCCTGAGCTCGTACTTCCACGGATGATCACATTGACTTTTCAAGGAGGATTTGTCGGCATCCAGTGCGCAGTGGAGGTTGCTGCATCTCCCGAAGAGCCAGCCTGGACAACCTGGACGCACATTCACCCAAAAGATGTCAACAAACGCCAGACATTTGAACTACCTGGAGAGGGGCAGCATGTGCGGTGCATGAGGCTTGTATTTGACAAGAGTTCCGACTTTTTCGGTAGAGTCACCATTTACGAGCTTAGTGTTCAAGGCTTCCTATGAGATGTCTCCCGCTCAATCATGCAAACAACCAACTTGATTTCGTGTTAGTACATGCGATAAACTACACTGACAAGGCGCTGGCGCGGTATCCTCTCCATCACCCTAGACCTTAGGTAGCGCTCGTGCTGGTGTTGCTAGATGTGGGCTTGCTCGGTGCAGTAGAAGGCGTAGAGGCAATGACACGGGAGAGAATTGAAGTTGCAAGGGACGAGGGCAGCTGTCTGTGCATCAGAGTCTGGGATGTCGACGACGCTTGAGGGGTGCTCGAAAACGCGCTCGACATGCTGGTCGTCGCCGCAGACGACGTCGGACTAGACGAGAAAAACGATGCCTCGGCAAGCATGCCAGTGTCAACCTTGTTCTGCACGTCTTGTACAATTTGCTGCGCGAGCATCTTTGCTGGAAGTGCTCCAACCAATTGCAAAACAGCATCGATAAAGTCTGTGCAGTGATTCAGTTAAAAAGTGGTCACGAGTCCAAATCACAGACCTTGGAGGGACGAGCTCGTGTCATCAGAGACAACCGCTGGGGCGCCCTGAACACCGGGTACGAGCGAGTGGACGAGTGCGAGGAGAGCAAGGGAGACAGAGGCGAATCGCATGGTAGAAATGTACTCGGTCAGGACGAGACGCAAGTGGAAGTAGGTTGTTTGCTTTTTTTTAGTACAGACGTAGACGGACGAGGAGGAGGGGGAGATGAGAGACAAGAAGGAGGGGGGTGAGGAGACGAGGGAGAGAGCGACCGCTTTTATAGACGGGGGCGGCTGACCTCGGCGACGTCATGAGCTGCACGTCGACGTCAGTGAATGCCAATGACGTCTAGAATGGGGCCCGTCTGTGTTCCATCTCCCACATTTCTTCACGCAGCGGTCGATATCGAGTCTGGTCACCGCCCACCGACGCGACGAGCAGCGTCCAAAACTCGGAGAGCGACTGGCCCATGCACGACGACAGCAGACACCACGCCAGACTGGCAACTCTGGCAGGACGGTCAGTTGCATGGAGAATGGCAACGACACACTCACATGAGCACAACGAGGACGACGAGGACGAGGACGAGCGACGCGTCCATAGAGTTATCCGTGAGAAGTGATGCGCCTCAGGCTCGTCTCCGCATTCGCACTCACAGGCGGCGTGCAAGTCGTTCAACGCTGCTATCTTGGCGCTCACCGTAATCTCAATGTTCAATTTCGGGCCGGTTAGACTTGGTTGTCGCTGCACCCACTGTTCTCCTTACCTCCCTTCTTGCCAGAGGCCATCAGTCACAACGCACAGATACCATTCCCCCCATGTTTCAGCCAGTGCTCAGCTCGTTAAATTCCCCAGTCTCTCCACCGTGCATAACTGGCAATGACGTAGAGAGGAAACCGCGAGAGCCTCTTTCTGATCCTTACATGTTCCGTGTTGGCCTCAAATCCGACGACGAACTTTCTCAGTTGCGCCGTCGTCACAAGCACGGCAAGTCTCTCGAAAAGTACCACAGAAGACAAAATGACGTGCGAGTTCACCGGGATCTTTCATTCTCACAGACATTTACCCTCTTACTCCCAAACAGCTTATCCATGCGCTCCTCAAACCAATGGACGACCATACTAAAGAAGCCAAGAATGTCCAAGAAGCTTTTCGTATCTCTGTGCGCTTTCTTGTATCTCCCGTTTATATGTCCCTTATCTTGCTGCCTCAAACTAGATCAGAATTGCTATCTGGGCAAGCCTCGTCGCAAATTTCATCCTTTGTGTCCTTCAACGTGAGTCTTTTCTCAATGCGTCGTTCTTCTGACCCATTGACAGTCATCGCATAGTTTACGCTGCTATATCTTCCACATCACTTTCCTTGATTGCTACTGGAATCGACGCTTGCTTCGACTTTGGCAGCAATCTCTTTCTATATTTCATGCACAAGCGAGCCGAGAAAGTGGACGTCAACAAATGGCCCGTAGGTGGTGCTCGTTTAGAGACCATCGGAAACATCATCTACGGTGAGATACTCACAGAACTCTTCCCGCTCACCGGTCCTCACTCTTCTCGCAAGGTTCCCTGTTCGTTGGTTTCGCAAACATGGCTTATTAATCGAGCTAATGTCTGTACAGAATGTCTTCCGTCAACCTCGTTGTCTTGGTCGAGTCCATTCAGTCATTAATCTCGCAGAGAGCTAACACGTCCTTCCATCTCGCCTCCATACTGGCGGTCGCGGCTGCTCTAGGTGACAAGACAGCATCGCTGATTGTTATCGAAGCTGACTACTTAGTTTGAAACGAACAATCCTTTAGGGGTCAAAACACTGCTCTTCTTGTACTGCTATACCCTTCGCTCCAAGTCTAGCCAGGTGCATGTCCTTTGGGAGGATCACCGAAATGACATTTTCATCAATGGTTTTGGTACGCTGTCTTTTGTTTTCTGTTTTTAATTCTATTCTGACGGCACACTAGGTGTTCTCATGGCGGCTGGTGGTAGTCGATTGCGATGGTGGTTGGACCCTCTTGGTGGCGTTCTGGTACGTATTTCGTGAAGACGGTCTTGTTGTCGGGCCAACGATTCTTTCTAGATTTCTGCGGGGGTTATTATTGCATGGGTATACACGATCTACAATCAATTTAGCCTCCTGGCGGGAAGATCTGCACCAAAGGAGTTTATTCAGCTTGTCATTTATAAGGCTATGACATTTAGCGCAGACATAGACAAGATTGACACCGTTCGTGCCTATCACAGTGGTCCGGTACGTTCTTTTTCAGGATGTTCCCTCTGGTTCTGTAACTCCTGTTTGCAGGATTATTTCGTCGAAGTCGATATAGTCATGGATGCTTCAACCCCCCTATGGAAAGCACATGATATTTCTCAGCAGCTCCAGGACAAGCTTGAAGAGCTGCCAAACGTTGAACGAGCATTTGTCCACGTCGATCATGAAACCACACATACACCAGTATGTCTGTTTCCTCTTGTTGCTCGATGGACCCTCGTGACAGTAATTCAGGAACACCGCAAGACAGTATAGTACCTATACGATTGCATCTCCCATGTATTCCAAATTGTTCGTGTGCTATTGAATGGTGTTGGACTCGGTGATCCTTGACACCTGGCATCCAAAATGTGTACATCTGGTAGAGACAAACGTTTAAGTGCCTTTGTCAAGTCGAGTACTGAGCGGCTGACGACTTGAAAATGACAAAATAAGAAAGTGTAGGACGAGCTGAATTCACCGGTCTTGGTCCATTGACCGCTCTGCTGCACCGTCTCTCCTTCTTCTCTTCCTCAACGTCAAGCGCGCCTTGGCTTGCGATTGTCCCGATACCCTTCACATCTCGACCCCACTACCATCCCAACGCAACGTAACCCACGCGACTCCTGACACACTTCACCTCTTGCTCAAACACACTTCTAGACCATGGTGAGGAAGCTCTTGCGAGCTCAGGACATGCATTCCTCATCAGATCATTCCAGGACACCAGACAGCAAGACCCAGAAGAGTTTTATGTTAAACAAGATAGGATCGGTATAATCCTAATATCCCTTCCAGAGCAGACGACTCACGCGCTACGCAGGCAAGGGATCTTTCGGAGAGGTTTTCAAAGGGTGCGCTTCCTTCCCATTTTCTCCTTTCACTCCACTTCAGCTCCTTACCCCCAGGTATGACAAAAGAACCCAGAAAACCGTCGCCATCAAGATCATTGACCTCGAGAGCGCAGAAGACGAGATAGAGGACATCCAGCAGGAGATACAGATCCTTTCGCAGTTGGACTCTCCCCACGTAACCAAGTTCGTTCGATCATGTTTGTGTTGCTTGTGTGCGGATCGGATGAGATTGACATATGACGCTTCTTGATGCAAGATACCATGGTTCATTCCTCAAGGGATCCAACCTCTGGATAGTCATGGAGTATGTTCTGCTGCTGTTGCATTGCCTTCTTGTTCACATATGCACCCAGGTATTGTTCAGGTGGTTCATGCTCCGATCTGGTATGATTACGGTCTAGATGAAGACATGGTTTGCTAAGTAGGTGACTAGATGAAACCCGGCGTGTTCAGGGAAGAGTACATTGCTATCATCGTTCGCGAGCTTCTCCGTGGGCTAGATTACCTTCATACAGAAGGAAAACTCCATCGTGACATCAAAGGTAATTTAACCATTCCAACTTTCAAGCGCAACATCTGGAATCTTCTTCGAATATAGCTGCCAACATCCTCTTATCTGCGACGGGAGACGTGAAGCTAGCAGACTTTGGCGTATCGGGGCAGCTCTCTGGGACATTGTCCGCTAAGAAAAATACTTTCGTTGGTACACCATACTGGATGTCGCCGGAGGTGATCAAACAGAGTGGATACGACCACAAAGCTGACATTTGGAGTCTTGGAATCACTGCCATTGAACTTGCAAAGGGCGAACCACCATATGCAGAGTTACACCCCATGAAAGTGCGTGCTGATCACTCTTCCACGAAGTCATCCGCAAACATCGTTTCCAGGTTCTTTTCCTTATTCCAAAGAATCCTCCTCCACAGCTGGACAGTCATTCTTCTAAACCGTTCAGGGACTTTGTAGCTTATTGCTTGCAGCGAGATCCGCGCGATGTACGTGCCATGTCTTCTACTTTTCCTGTTTCATCCTCTGTCCTTGTGTGACTCGGGGTTCAACAGCGTCCAACAGCCCGCGAACTCCTCAAGCACAAGTTCGTGCGAATGGCCAAGAAGACGAGTTACCTCACAGAGTTGATCGAACGTCATGAGCGGTGGAAAGCAGAGGGTGGAGAACGGCTTGAGGAAGAGGAACAAGCCGTAGCACAGGATCTGTACGCCAAAAGCTCATACTGGTTTCTTACGTTTGACGTTTCGTCTATATTTAACAGGCCTGCGGGCGGTGACCCTGAAGAGTTGTGGGATTTTGGGACCGTCCGACACGCAGGACGAACGATCGGGCGTGCCAATAATTCGATCAAAGTCTCGGGGCCGCCTTTAACATGGGAAATGAACGGCTCGGGGCGCGCAGACACCTCGGCACCTTCGCTCTCCATTTCAGCCAGGCGCACCTCGAGCTCGTCAACCAAGGTCGACCTTCCGCAACCTTCATCATCACCCAAATCTGCTCGTGCTCCAAGCGTGTACGAGCAGTCGACCGTCAGACACATGCCGAGCGGCGGTCCGGTTGTCAGTAATAATGGCCAGGAGATACACGCACGGGAGGCGTCAGACGAAGAGGATTACAACGATCAGCATGCGGTTACATACCCCGAGGGTGCAAGCATCGTCGAGCTGAAGCGGGATGCGGAGGACGACGATGAGTTGCCCGATACCACTATGCTCGACTCAGTTATTTTGCCCGCAATTGCCTCGGTGAATGCTTTGCGCGATATTTCACTTGCTGGTCCATGTCCACTCATGTCCTGCCCAGCTATTTCCTCGGGTGTCCACACAGGAAGCACGAGTAGCACTCAGCGCGTTGCAACGCGCATTCACGGAAGCGGAACGTATTATACCCGGGGTCACGTTGGAGCTTGTCAACGAGATCGTCGACTCTGTGGAGCGGGTCGAAGACGATCAACAGTGAAAGAAAAAAGGGGAAGGGCGTTGTGTCGTGATCAGAATTTCCTGGCTTTCGTGCTTGCTTTTCTTTTCTTCATTTCTACCCGCTGTCCACACATCACATTTCGGACCATCTTATCCTACGAGCAGGCGAGAAGCAGTGCTACTATGACACGCTGGGCACGCCCATCTTGATTGTATATCATGTAACTCATCAAACATGGACTTGCTGAAGGGGGAGGGCGTATGCTGTATGTTTAAGAAACCCGCCGGACAGAACGAGCCATCAACCATCCGCAATCACAGTACGCTTCTTCTTGGTCGACGAAGACCCCTTCTTCTTTGCCCGCGTGACCTTGATAGGCTCTGGAGTGCTGGCACGCATGTCCTCATCTAGCACCTCATACTGTTGGAACGATGGTAATGTCGGTGGTGGTGTCGATATGCGATCGAACAAACCCGGCGTTTGTTGTCGAGAGACTGGTGCAGACTCCCGACGAGGCAGCTCCGAAACAACACCGTCCGGCATTTCGCCCTCCTTCTCCACGACAAAATGAGGTGGTGCAGAGCGCGGGGTGTCACTACGAAGCGCAAACAGACGGGGTTCTTCTATACGCAAACGCGCATCAGTGGTGCGAGGGCCTGATAAGGTTTCGCGGATCAAATACACTACCTTTGGTCAGCGGTGGCGGTAGGTCGTCCAATGGTACGACCGGTATTGAGTCAACGTCAACAACCGTCCTCGTTGGTCGTTTGTCCGTAATGTAGTACGGGTCCTCCCTCATCCTTTCTAGTCGCTCCGTTCTGAGCTAGATTCCAAAAACCGTGTCAGATGCTGAAGCCTAAATGCTGATTCGGCAAACTAACCCGTTCCCGCTCTGCTCGCTCTTCTGCGGTCTCCTCTGGCTCTTGGAGTACAGACTCCTCCATAGCTAGATCCCCCTTGCGCTTCTTCTTGCCTCCCTTGATCTTCGTCTGGTTCGACATCTCCTTTTCCTTTCCTTTCTTGCTCTTCTTGACCTTTTTCTCAATCGGGTGACTTTCGTCATCGACAAGCGGTTCTTGCATCGCTGGTACAATCCAGGCGTCAAGGTCGAGACCTTCTGGGATGGGTACGCTCGCCTGAGCAGCCGGTGCGACCGGCCCAAGTTCATATGACGACACCAGGGGTCGAATCAAATACAAGCTCTTCGGGAAACTTAGTCCATCAATAGGGTCAAAACCGGAAATCACTGCATCCACCAATCCATCTTCTTTCGGTCGAAATGTCGCAAGATCGTGCTTGATAAACGTGAACAATTGAAGAATATTAGCAGCCTGCGAGGTGTTTGGTGTTTCAGCATGGGGACCGATGACGCAGGGCTTACCCGCTCCTGCACCTCTATGTGCGGACTCGAGACAAACTCTTCCATTTGCTCAATCATGGATTCTACAGCACCCTTGACCTTTTCCAAAAGGTCATTCGTCCATTGCTGAGCAGCTTCAGTAGCCCAATATCCAAAGATCTTGTTGGCAGCTTGGATATACACTATAATGATCTCGGAATCGAGTTGGGCGACATTTGGATGCAAGAGGTAAGGCAAAAGTTCTTCTGGTGCCAGCAACTCACTGTGGACGTCGCTGAGTCAGAAAACAACGTGGACGACCATCAAACACGATCACACGTACTCGCAGAACTCTCCACATATCCATGCGGCAGCCCACAGAACTTCGGAACAACACCCTGGTTCGCCTGCAT
>JBBPJS010000310.1:0-18576 GCA_038088835.1 Singerocomus rubriflavus
CTAAGCTGAGTCAGCCAGACCCAGTGCGGGTTGACAGAGGCCAGCGAGGACGACTCGTACGAGGCTTGACGAGGACGGCTCGATGAGCGATGGAGCGCACCTGACAGCCCCAATCGCCTCTTGCACGAGCCACCTCGCCCCAGAAAAACAACCCAAGGAGAGAAAGATGGCGCAGGTCCGTCCACGCTCGTCGTCGCCCACCGCAGACAAGGACGATCACAAACGGGTCAAGATGAGCCACGAGCCTGCCCTAGACATCCTCGCCCCAGGTCTCTTTGATCCACCCAACGTCGAGCAACTGCGCACAGGCTATACAGACAGCACCCCGTTCAAGCACGTCGTCCTCGACGCGCTCTTTCGCGACGACCTCTTGCGGGCCGTCAAAGACGAGTGCATCGAGCATCTCCGTTTTACCGAAAAGGAGACAGACATTTACAAGGTATGGCACGCGTCCTCTGATGATCACCCGTTTACCCCCCACCTCGCGAACCAGGTCAACCAAACGGGCGACCTCGTCTCCCTTTCCTATCTGTCCGACGACCAACGCGCACTCTTCCCCAGCCTCCTCGCCCTCCGCGATGCCCTCTACTCTCCCCGCTTTCGTGCCTTTCTTCAGGCCGTCACAGGCTGTGGTCCGCTTTCGGGCACAACCCAAGACATGTCCGTCAATTCCTACACCCGGGGCTGCCACCTCCTCAACCACGACGACGTGATCGGCACACGCCGCGTATCCTACATCCTCTACATGCCCCTCCCATACGGCAAACCATGGCACACCGACTATGGCGGGTCGCTCGAGCTCTATCCCGTGCACAGGGATACAGACGTCCCCGAGCCCGAGGTCGCACCCGTCAAGGCGATCCCGCCGAGCTGGAACCAGTTTGTCTTCTTCGAGGTACAGCCAGGAAAGAGCTTTCATTCCGTCGAGGAAGTCGTCGTGGACCGAGACGGTCACGTACGGCTGAGCATCAGTGGTTGGTTCCACGCCGCGCAGCCTGGCGAGCACGGCTACGTCCCAGAGCAGACGACGGGCCCTCCAGAAAATGCAAGCTCACGCGAGCAACTCGTACGTCGCTCCTTCCTTTGACCTCCCAAACCGCGATCACACACCCTACGCGTACCACCCTCTTGTCCAGACCTCGAGCTCCACCGCGAGCACCTGTGCAGGCAAAGTCACCCAATACGACGATACCAGCGACGACACTGAGCCACCCCACCCGGACATCCCTCTCTCCCCCGCACACATGTCGTTCCTCGCAAATTACCTCAACCCGGCCTACCTCCAACTCCGCACGATAAAAACCATCATGGCCAAATTTGTCAACGAGTCCAACTTGCAGCTCCAGCGTTTTCTTGTGGACAGGCTCGCGACGGTCTTGGAGGAGGGGTTGGGCGAGGCCGATGCCTCCGATGGCCTCGATGGTCTGTCGCGCAGGGGTAAGATACCGAGCCATGCACGCGGCGTCTCTCCTCTTTCGCCCACGTCCACGTGGACCGTCAAAGGACCCCCCCACAAATGGCGGTACTGCACACTCGCACAGGAACACGTCTCGGACGTGTCCTCGTCCACCACGACAGCACGCGCGAATGCCCAAGGCGTTCTGCGCGAGCTCCAGGACACGCTTTTCCCGAGTGCCGCGTTCCGCGCGTGGTTGACGATCGTGACCAGGCTGATCCCGCTGAGCTGTTCGATTGAAGCGAGGCGGTTCAGGCCCGGGTTGGATTACACGCTCGCCACGAGCGACGAGGGCGAGTCCCGGCTCGACGTCGTGCTCGGGCTCACACCGCAAGTGCAGCCAAAGAGGGCCGACATCGAAAACGGGATCCGCCATGGCAAGGCAAAGGCAAGCGAGGACGGGGACGGGGAGCGGCTCACAGGATGGCAGGCCGGAGAGTGGGGAGGTTGGGAGGTACGTCTGCGATCCCCTCTTTTGGATGCTCGTGGGACGTGCTCCATGTCCTTGTTGTCAGTGTTACTTGTCCCCACACGACGAGGAGGACGACCCGGCGGTGTACCGTTCTGGGTCGAGCAGCAAAAAATCGCAGGCAAAGGAACAAGCCCAATCGAGCGGCACGTCTATCTCGAGTCACGTCGACGATGATATGGAGCAAGACGAGGATGAGGATGAGGATGAGGATGAGGACGGTACTCTTCTGACTTGGCAACCGCACTTTAACTGTTTGCTCCTCGTCTTACGCGACGAGGGCGTGCTGCGGTTCGTCAAGTATGTCTCTGCTGCCGCACCGGGATCCAGGTGGGACGTCTGCAGTGAATTCGAAGTCGGCATGGTCGACGAGGACGAAGATGAGGACGAAGACGAGGGCGAGGAACCCTAAAAACCAACCGAAAAATGCGGTCCCGCTACTGGGCATCAAGTCATGCATGTACGAGTGATATATATATATATATGTACGATGGGAGCAGAGGCACAAGATGTATGCCCGTCTTAAAATACGATCTTTTCACCCTGACTGGGCAAGATGGCTGCAGATTGGCGTTGAGCGAGCGCGAGGGCAGCACCCGGCTTGGCACGTCGTGCATACGGCCGATCAGGACGAGCACGCTCAGGCCGTTCTGCACGAGGCGTCTCCACAACGTCTGGATCCTCCTCCCCTCGTTCGATACGCCGGGGCAGACGCCGTTGCTTGGTATACGGCACAGTTGCAGAGCCCTTTTGCGTGTTCCTGTTTTGACGATCGCCATCTTGTTTGGAGCGTCGAAGACCACCGCCGCCCCGTCGGACGGCGTCGGGAGAGGCGTATTCAACCACGAGATTGCGGCCATTCAAGCGATGATTTCGGGGATTGACGAGTGCCTCGGTAGCGTGCTCGATGCTCGTAAAGTCAACGAACGCAAACCTTTTTTTTTTTTTTTCCGGGTCGTCATCCATATCACGTCCATACACCAAAGAAGAAGAAAACAAACAAGCGATCTGTCAGTCAACATTGGTGATAGAGAGGAGGAAAAAAAAACGGATACAAACCCTTTGCAAACACCACTGTCTTCAAATGTGCCCATCCGGATCTTGCGTATCCACACGTCTTTCAATGTCGCCATTCCATCCTGGTCCTCGCCCGCGCCGCAGTCCCGTCCCCCTGATTTGCCATGGACAGCGTTGCCCTTGCCCTTGCCCCCGTGTCTCCCGCGTCGATGTGCCTCCAACAGTTCCCGGATCGACTCCTCCGTCGTCTCGAATCCGAGATTACCCAGAAACAGCGTTGGCGCAGGTGGTTGTTTCTGCGCGCGCAGTATCATTCGCGCCCCGTTGGACAAACGCGATCCATCTGCCCTCGTGGCGTTCTTGGCTGGTGTCTCGCCCTCTCCTACACCGGCCCCTTCAGGAGGCGCTGCCTCGGCAGGTCGGGTAGTAAAGTCCTCCCCTGTGCCATGCATTGAGCGTTGGTCGTCTCATGCACACAGGAGAGGCAAAAGAGACACACACCATCTTTGATAAGCAGGTTTCGGCCCTCCAGCTGACTCTCGGAGAGCGTGATCGCGATCACTTTTGCCTCTGGCGTTTCGAAATCGACATAGGCGAACCTAGTACATGCATCGTCGCACATTATCATCCACGATGACCCCCATTTCCCAGCACGCCCATAAAAAACAAAAAAGAGGGTAGAGAGGGGACATACCCCATATTCTCGCCTTGCGTCTGCATCCCGCGTCGCATCGGCATATGAACACGCGTGATCTTCCCAACGCCGTCAAAGAATACCCGGAGGGCATCCTGAGTCGTCCGAAAAGACAAGTTCCCGACCCACACCGAGTTTTGACGTTTATGACGCCTGTGGTTGTCCGATGCGGACGTTGCCTTGGCCTCCAGGGCCACGGCTGCGCTCTCCGCGTTGGATTCCGGCTTTGATGTCGCCTTTGCGTTCACTTTGGCGTCGGAGTCGGGGTCAGAGTCGGGGTCGACGTTGGACGGAGGAGGTGCACCCGTACCGTCGTCGAGCTTGCGCTTTTTGCGTGGAGACGCGGTTGCGAGTTGGTCTCGCTGTTGCCTTTTTCTCTGTCGTCTCCGTTCGGCGTGCGAGAGCACGACGCACGCTGCTTGGGGTAGAGACCGCGGCGCGTTCGCCTCTTCATCGGCGCTGCTTGCCTCTGGGGTATCATGACCCTCGGAACTCTCTGGTGTCTCGGCCTCGACCTCGACCTGTCTTTTCTTTTTTGTTGGTGCAGGGGAGCTACTAGATCCTGGGGACGAACTCGACGAGGAAGACATACTAGTCGTGAAGCATCTAATAGTAAGAGAACATAAAGCTAAATTGACTTCACCAACACGTACATACGATTAGATCAGCACACGATCCTCGTCCCAAGGGGACAAAAAGGGGGCACCCCCAGAGCATATAAAAGCGTACGTCCGCATCGACCTGGCGGGGCAATTACCCCACCGAAGAACCCGTCTTCCTCCGCCCCGCCTCGTCCAACACGCTCTTCGGACCCCGCCTCGCCATCGCCCATACAAAGACGACGATGATGACCGCAAACTGCAACCACAGCCAAATCTCCAGAACGAAAGCCACAATACCTCGCTGTCTCGGCGCAGGCGACGATGCCGTTGCCGTCTCATCTCTTAATCGCATCCCAGCTACCGGACCCTCCCCAGAACGTTTCCTGTCATCTCCCATATCCAAAGACGAGGCAATCTCCGCCTTGCTCCGATTCATCGTGTCCACGATGGCATCGAAAGCATTGGCAAGCCGTTCGGGAACGGGGGTCGATGGTCGACCTATGTCAGAGTGGCTGCGATTGTCGGCGGGAATGAGCGTCCCACCAAAGCGACCCTCCTTCCATTGAGCAGCCCGCATCCGTATCGTTTGAGATTTTCGTCGTTGCTTCTCAACGGGCGAGACTAGATGGGAATCTGACTTGCTCTGGATTCCATGATGTTCACTCCCTTGCCAAGCTCCCGTTTGAAGCACGATACTTTGAGAAAGTGACATGACTGGAGTGAACACGTCGGAAGCGTGTTCTAGTTCCGGTGCAGTGTGTAGAACTGAAATAGACACAGCGCTACTAGCACCTTCAGCACCAGGAACGATCGACGTCAAATTGACAATGCTCGAGGTTCGAGAATGAAGGTTATCAGGACTGCCGTCCTGCCCCACATGACCGTCCCAGTTGCCATCAAATGCAGCCCCGAGTTCACTGTGAAGTGTGGGACGAAGAACATCTCCCATAGGGGAGGATAAAGTCCCCAGCAGAGTTGGGGACAAAGTCGATGATGGTGAGTGAGACGAGGGGGCCATGGCAGATGTGTTACTTGGTTGAGGAACGAATGGTATAGGAGGTAAACCGGGAATCATCATATCAAGTACCGACGTCGCAGTTTCCGAGATAGGCGAACTCGCACCCTCATGAGGTGAATCGAAAAGGCCGACAACGGAGCGCCGCACTTTGGGATGGGCGACGACGGGGGCATAGTCCACTAGGACAGGGTGCCTTAGGCTACTCTGCATATCCACACTGATACCGCTGTCAAAGTCGATGGGGGCATCCGCCGAAAGGGTGCGACGTAAGCTAGCGAACCGAATAGTCTCATTTGCGTCGCCATTTCCGATGATTGGGCTTCCTTCGCTCCCTTCGGTAATCCACTCGACGTCTTCCCCATCCCCCAGGCTCTCGTATGCAAGACGTAGACTGTGTGCATCTTTTTGCACCGTCTGCAACTGAGTAACTGTCCGCGCTTGTTGTTCAGTGATCTGGGTATTAGTCTCCTCGAGTTCTTGTATCTTGAGCAGGAGCTGAGACACGAGAGCGTACTCGTGAGGCAAAGTCACTGGTGATGGGACTGGCTCGGAAAGTCGAAAGTGATGCGATAGAGAGGCGGATCGCGGGAGGCCAGATTGCAAAGCCATAATTTTTGGTCGTTCATCAAAGGTATCCCTGTCGACACCGTGTGGCCGAACGATGGCTTCCGAGATGTGCCTACGCTTAGGTGTAAACTTGCTCTTAACTCCATGCGGCACGGAGAGTGGGCCACCTGGGGCAAAATCCCGTATTTCAGCTTCCTGGTCTTCGTTGTCTGCCTTGCCTCGCAGTGCACGCAACCTTTCCTCCCTTTCTCGTCTCTTCCTTTCAGTTTCCTCGTCTCTCTGGAAAGCACTTTCGCTGACGATCCTAGCCTGCTTTTCGAGCTCGTCGCTTCTTGCGCGTGTCTTGTCGAGTTCGTCTCGAAGCCCCTGAATCTCTTTCTCTAAACTTCGAAGTTTCCTGCGAGCTGCTTGATCGGATTGACTCGACTCGGCCTCAAGATTTTCAAGCTTGGCAAGAAGCTCGGCATTCTGATCTGACAGGAGAGCCAAGTCTGCAGGCGAGACAGAGACCCGACGGTAGTGTGGTCGAGGGCGTGGGAGGTGAACGCTAGCTTGTGAAGACGCTCGCGAATTGTCAGCGCTGTAATAGTGTGGGGACTGGAGTAGTTGAGAGTCGGATGACACGGGTGAGGGCGTCGAAGATCCCAATGGCGTAGACGATGTCGGGGAGGGGGGCAAGCGGGCTAACAATGCCTGATGCCTACTCTTCAACTCGAGATTATTTTCGTACAGGGTCTTACAGACTGCACTCGTCACATTGAGCTCTACATGGGTTGTAAGTCCAAAAGTTGGCAGTGGTGGCCACGGAAGCCAAGGTACTGACCGAGTTCCCGATCTTTGAGAATTTCGTCAGCCTTTTGAAGGAGATCAGAGAGCTCTTCTCGCGATCGTTCGTTCCATTGACCCGATGGCGTAGAGAAAGCCCAGTCGTTTCCCAGTGAATCGTCAGAGGGTATTCCACGCACACTCGGCGTGGGTGAATCACTGGGCAATGAGGAACGGTATGGAGGTGGTGGGGATGACTTGACTTGGGAGGAGGCGCGCCGTGACCTAGCAGGAGGTCGTGGACGTGGAGTGATTGCATCGGCGAACATCGAAACAAGTGTATGCGTGGCAAGGAATATCCTTTGTAATGACCCCACCCAACACGACGACGTGGCAGCAAGCAAAAAAAGCAAATGGTAACACTTTACACGAGAATGCGATGCTGAGTGCGCATCAGACTGAGACTAAACACGTAGCCAATATCAAGTTGGAGATGAAGCAAGCTCGGGGCAAGTGTAATGAATTAAAAATCATGCGGATTCAGTCCGGTCCGATCCCATGGCGATACTATTCTCCAAGTACCTCGGCGGTAAGGAGGGCCGCCTGGCGAAATGGCATCGCGTCTGACTACGAATCAGGAGATTGCAGGTTCGATCCCTGCGGTGGTCATTTTTTGCTTCGACGCCGAAGACGGGCTCACTGCAGGCACTGTTGTATTTCATGCACATATCCGATTGTCCTGTGGACAGGAATGCACGTACAAATGAATTGGTACTGTAGTGAACGCGTTCAAAGCTGAACAGAACAGCTCGCAAGACATTCGGTTCGGGTCCGTGGTTTGACATGAAAGATGTCCCAATGGCGTTCTGCGACTCGCATGGCAAGGGGTGCAGGAAAGCGGTGAACATTAATGGCATCTAGCACGTACAACATCCTACCATCCACACATTATGTCTATGATCATGATTTCATGTCCAGGTGCTTCATACAAACGAACATCGTGCCACGTGTTGCTCAAGAACCGCCACGTAGGGCGAGGACGAGGTGGAGAACCGATCCAGCTGTAATATTGAACTCCTTGGCAGTCTTGTCATCGGGCCTAGACGGAAATTATGCAAAGGTAACACCAGATCTAGGATGAGCCTCACATCTGTCTTCCACCAAAGATCAACCTTTGTTGTTGTGGTGGCACACCAGACTGCTCTTCGACCTTTTCCTTGATCCGACTGATCTATATGAAAATAAAAAGTCAACTGACGTCCAAAGAATGCATCTTACGACCCGCCTTGTCCTCCGGATCGATGTCTAATTCAATCTGGATACCACTTGATGAGACAGGGTACGGTGGAGTTGTCACAGGGCTTACCTCTTTGCCAGTGAGCGTCTTTGCAACACAAAGAATCAGTGTCTGAGTAGTAATTATCCCATAGAGAACAAATGTACCTTGACCTTGATCAACATCTTACACGGGAGGGAAAGTTAGATAGGCTGCAAGGAATCAGATCAATTCGGGTTGCTGACGGTTCATGATGATCACGTGATCACATCTTCACCCCCTGCAGTTGTTTATACGCTCGGAAATATTTATCATTTTGTGTAGGCGACCCAAATTTCATCAGATATTTGAGCGCGGAGGTCCCAAGAGTCAGAGAAGAACTGATTAGGATCGAGCGCAATATCAGCGCAACCAGGACCGACTCGGAGATCCAAGGATCATTCCCGTGGAAACAAGTTGGTGACTTCCACCGTCGCAGGTTTGAGGGGACCATGCAGAACACTACACCAGGCAAAAGGTTGAGAAGACCAAAGAAGACGTCAGCAATAAAAAAGCCGAGGCGCAACCGGATGTGTATCAATACAGTCAAGGAAAGAGAGAAGGCGTGGAGGCTGAAGGCGACCTGAAGTTGGAAAGACGGCCTCGTCACACCACTACTTCCACGATAGTGGTTCAGTAACCCGGTGGCTCATGATCACCTCCTGCTGCTCATTCATTACCGACCACTCCTGATACCATGGTCGTAGCCCCTCGAGCCCAAGTACGACAGCCCGTTAAATGTTGGCAATGTTCTTGGGAACATCAACTCGGTCTCAATAGCTTTTTTAGGTCCTTCTCAGCTGCATCCGTACCAAAAGCAATGGTCACGATACTGGAAGACCCAGGCCTTTGACTCCGGCCGCAGATATCTTCCGAAATTGCACCGCGCAACGACATGGTGGATAGTCACAGGGTATAAGCACGCCGAGAGTCAATATGATGCCAGAGAAATTTGGCGAGATTGTTACATCACCTACGGAAGAAGAACTGCTCAGTACACTTCAAAACGGCACCATGTATGCGAATTATCGCAGCTAGGCAATAGGTCTTGGACTCTACTATCGCTCACTTGGCCGACACAGATGATGTTCCATCCAGGTAAGGTCATAGTAAAGAAAACGCGACAGACTTGATCCTGACGAATTGCGTCTCAATGAAACAGACCGCGACACAGATAACGATACCTTCGTCACATGACGCGAGAATACTGAAGTCCGTGCTATACAAGTACATGGGCAAATGTAGGTATCCATCCCCAGGAGCGACATAACAAAAGTGATCGCACGTCCTTAAGTTTTTGTAACCTCCGCCAGGGCATCGACCTCCGCCAATCGGATATCCTCCTTGCGCCTGCGCCCAAAGCGTCCAAACAAAATCTCGCCAATTCCAAGCCCAAGGATGATGGTGATGATATAGGCACCATTGAAAGTCCTGTGCGTTCTCGCTGTGAGATTTCGAGTCTACACAGAAATCGACCATGCTTACATGACAGCCAACATGAGGACGTACGAAAATGTCGACTGTATGGCTTGAATTACTCCACGTGGGATATCGCGAGATGGCACGAACGGAGGAATGAGTTGCCTGCGGACAGTGCTGTTGCTTTCTCTCAGGACCCCAACACTGTCTTCATTGCTAGAGTCAATGCGCAACCACTTGACGTCAGCATTGTTCTAATCCAGTACAGTCAGAAATCTGGACAGACTTGGCGCTCCATTGCACTTCCTTAGCACGCCGGTATGCAATAAGACAGCGTTCCAACATGCAAAACGAAAACAATCCTATGCAAGCGCCAGCGATTGTACCACTCGATGAAGGCTGCCAAGCTTGGAAGATAATGTAGTCTGAGGTCCCAAAATGCAGCCATGGCGTCATGGTCATTGACATGTTGCTAGTTGTGTTCTGCATGTTTGTACCGACGCTGGATGATGGGCCAAGCTGAGCCTGACAGAGCGGGTGACCCTTTGATATATCCCGATTTGGACTTGGGCATTTACTGAATGAATGGAAACGACCGAATGTATAAATCGGGTGATTCCGTGAGGTAACTCGTACGCCGCTAATATCGTGCTTGGGCCGCTATAGTACTTCTCCACCATGGTATAGCAAACCCAATCTCGGATTCATGTATCTGTTGATGCTTCCGACAAGCTGTTTGGGGGCGGAATGACTAGTGGGTAAGTGAATCTCGATACGTTATCGATATCGATGGCACATTGTTAATTGCAAAAGCCTTATGCGTTCATGTTAAGTGGCCTGCAAGCCGTGCCGTCGTGGCTCGAATGTGAGGATAATAAAGCTATTCCCCGGCTTGTCAGTGTAGGTGATCAACTGGATGGCAGATTTTCACCATCCTCGTTCTACCTTGTTTGGCTTATGACAGCAGTGTATTCACTGGGTGGCGTCGTTGCTGTTCCCATTATCCCCTATGTTATCGACAAGTTCGGGAGACGGTATTCAATATTCCTTAGGAGCATACTCATGATAATCAGGAGTGTTCTACAAGGAGTTGCAATGAACGATAAACAACTAATGACTTCTGAAACTCAGGGTAGATGATATTCATCTTGTACACTTAGTCACAATGTTTATTGTTGCTTGCTTTATCCTGGGATTTGGGGAATGCTTTGCCATGGCTGCAGCTACTTCTTTGATTGGAGGTGCTCTCAAGTACTATGTAAAGGGCAAGAGTGCCCACTACATGTACATTAGTTATGTAAAGGTGAAAGTAAGTAAAGACTCACCTCAGCCAAAGTCCAAAAGTATGGAAGATGACTGAGGGAGATGAAAGTGAAAGTCTAACATAAAAGTCCATGGATGTAGCTCACATACCTTACTGATAACTCCAATGCCCATCTAAGTGGCTCCTGATCAACTTCTGTCAACTCTGGAGTGTTTATAGTAGTTCTGATGACCTCCAATGTAAGAGGTGATGGAGTGGCAACAGAGTTGAGACAGAGCAGGTTGGAGTTATGGACCTTTGTGTAAGCCGACAGCAGCATTTCTGTGCAGCATTCCTGATCGGCTTCACGACGACTCCAATCAGCTTCACCAAATCAGCTCCGCTCAGCCAGTATGCCTCTCACGTTGCAATACTAAGAACGAGGGCCCGAGGGCCTTGCACCATATATATAGGGTATCATGTAGTGTTGACCACTGTTCTGTTTTTTCCCCTCTTCGCTCTCTCTCAATAGATTGCTTATTCACGTTCTGCTGTCCATCGGCTTTAGTGTTGCCCCCTCACGGTGGCTTACACTTTGACAGGTACATGGCAACTCCTCTCACTCCTCTCTTGTTCATTACAGAGTTTACAACAAGAGCTGTCACATCCCAAGGAGCAAGCAATTATGGGCTCACTCTTCATCACCTGTAATGCAATTGGTAAGTTAGGATCATAGTCAACACAACAGGCACGAATCCTAGGCCATGTAACTGCTGCTGGAGTGACCTTGGGGACATTTGCAATACCCAATGATTAGGAGTGGAGAATTCTGTCTTTGCTCCAAGTGGTGCCCAGTTTACTTCAATTCTCTCACTTGATTCCTCCCAGTCTCCTCACTGGCTTGTTTCACAAGAAGGAGGGATCAGAATGTACTCCATTTTTCTGAAGTATCACACGGAGGGGGATGAGAATTCAAAATTTGTCAGGGCAGAGTGTATCCAGATTAAGCAGACACTCAAAGCAGAACTGAAGAATGCCTGGATGAACTGGGAGGAAATGCCTTTGATGACGGGATTGTGAAAGTGGGGTTTCCTCACATGTTTTCTAGGTCTATTCACTCAATGGAATGGGAATGGACTGATTTTGTGAGCTATGCCAGCGATCCTACCTGCTGCTGAACGATCAACTCATCATGTTACAAATCATTCTTTCCCCAATCTTGGACAATATCGGGATCCATGATAACAAGACAAAGAATGCAGTTAATTTCACCATTGTTGGTTGGAGCCTCGTTAGCGGTATATTCCTTGCCTTGACAGTACCCCGATTTCCACGGCGAAGAATGTATCTAGTAAGTCGTACGTCTCGAACTGCTTCCCATGCCGCAATACTAAGCTCCACTTCAGATGTGCACCATCTCTGCTTTGATTGTCTTTGTCGCCTGGACTATAGCTAATGCAGAACATGCGCTAACCTACAACCTGATCTCTGCTCAATGGGTGCTAGTGTGAGTATTACCATTTATCGAAGAGTACTTTGTTTCTATTCCTACTACTACATGTTCCATAGCCTCTTTTCTTTTTTGCATCGTCTAGCTTATAATCTGGCGATCAGTTCCCTGAGACACAATAGCTTTTTACATTAAGCTATCATGGTCATCTTCCTCATGAAATAGATAGCTTTCTTGGTTGAGCTTTTCCCTTTCCATATTCGAGCTAGGAGTATTACCATCTATCATGGTGGTCCGCAGCGCCGGGTTCGTCGCCCAGTTCATAGATCCCATTGGAATCGAGGCTGCAGGCATGTTGTCTACTCAGTTCATCTAATGCACGACTTTGATAACAATACTGAAATACAATATGGAAATATTACATTGTGTATGTTGTCCCTCGGAAATGTAAATAGGCTGGCACTAAAAGACGGTCAGCTATTGCGTGTTGATTGCTTTCGAGGTTGTATTTGTTTACTCTGTGTTTCTGGAGACATCGGGAAGAACCCTCGAGGAGCTGACATTCTGTAGGTGCTCCGACTCAGATGTTTAGCATTCTTCCACTGGTGCTTCCAGTCTATGAAACCGATCAGGGGCAGGAGATCCTGAGGGATGCTAAGGTCGAGACACTGCTCGAACATGGGCATGGTGCTATGGAAATTAATTCAGAAGAAACTACTCCTGTCCAGCAGGGCTGACACAAAATCCTCGTGGTTCTGTCACCGATCTTCCATGTCAACACGGTGACAATTTCTGAGTTGCTAAATTCTGTCTCCAGATCCTGATTGTAGTCACATTATCGACACGACGGTGAGATGAATCAAGGAGAATAATAATTAAGCAATTTGTATAGATATACCATATATGTCGAGATATATGGAGAAACCCTGCCAGCAAGGTAATACGAGACCTGTGAGGTTCAAGAGTGCGGTAGTCAGCAGTGGCAGGCTGATACCAACAAAAACGGTTCGCTATGGCTGCCGTTAGAGAACTCCAGCGTCGAATGTTGATTGCTTCTTGCTATCTTCGATATCTCTCGTCTCATTTCCTCTCCCAGTTTCTCGAATCAAGCACCCTCGTTGGAATGAGGCCTAGGTACAGCCGATGATACCACGCACTTTTTTTTATCGTCTTCTCCTACTCTTCTTCATGTTGGCTCGGAGCTCGCGCCGTACTTTGCTAGCAAAGCAGGAAGGTGTTATTGAATTCATGATGAAAGTCCTTCTGGTTACCTCAGGTGGATTCACCCGAACGTTGTCCTTCAAGGCTCTGGTTCACCAAGTCCACAGTGTCCATTACGACAACCTGGAGACCTTCAAGTGCAGGAGCCGACGAAAAGATGAAGAAGCGTCGGAATTGAATTGAGGAGCAAGCGGCGGCGTTGGTACCAAGAAGTTGTTGCCATATTCACTTCGCTCCTCTTCCCAGGACATCATCGACCTCATCTCTAAATACAAAACACACATGTGTAAATTTGCATACTTACCATGCTATGGATTAGATTCCTTGACGAACACGTAAAACGCTGAATACAAAAGTTGACTGATTCACACCCGAGAGAGAAGCGGCGCAGTCCTTGGTAGCAAACGAAGCCTTGTATGTTTGTTCTCTTGAAACTGCCCAGTCCATATCATCACGAGGTCATGGCAGGGAACTATTTGTCTGGCTCGCCCTTACTTGACGTGTTCTTGGCCCAAATGAGAATTAACACGCCTCCGGGCCTCGGGCTTCCACTGAAACTTGAAGCCCAACTTCAAAGAAACGATGCTTCCATGACCATTTCCAGAATGGCTGCGCACCATGCGACATCCTCTGGAGTTATATTAAAATCGCAAGAATGGATGTGTGAAAGAAAGATAAGGTGAATGTAACACGAACCCTCCCTCCGAATAGTACTGGCTAATATTATATTCATATCTACAGCGGTGATTAGGCCGCATTGCCATCTTGCCAAGGCCTCCAATTTAAATGCGAGAACATCGACTCACTGACTGGAGAGAGCGTAATTCCTCTCAATGGCTAGCAGACTAGACAATCAGGTAATTGTTGTTACCTCACCAATAAACTGGGACGGATATGTGGATACATCCTCGTCCTTCTAATTGCGCTGCATTCCTTCTACATCAGATCCCTTCACGACCACCGGCAGAACACCTAACAATGAACAATTAGCAGCCCCGAATAGTGCAGTTAAGTACCGGGACGAACCTCCTGTAGGAAGAACCCAAGGACGATGTCCACACATTCGCAGGAATCCGCCGATAAACCCTCCGTGTGATGTGATTGATATAACTATCAGAGTCACGAGTGAGGTTCACTGCCCCGAGGATCCCATCGGAAAAGAAGAAGAGACGATACATACATTGTTCTGTGTCATTGTGGAATATCATATCCAACACGTGCCTCGCTCGCCGGTCAATATCCTCGTGTGTCTCACGGTAGTCCGGTGTCCAGAGTTCATCCTTCTCTGTGAACGCGTCCTCGAACAAATATTCCGGAAATGCGGCATGTATTTCCGAACGTGTGCGTCGCTTATCACAGGTATGAACACCGTTGTGTTCGCGCATGTTCTATGTGTGCAAGCGTGTAGAGCATTAGCATCAAACCTAAAGCGACGGGACAAGAACGTCAGTGCGCAGACTCGCCTCAACGATAATCGTTCTAGGACCAGAAGGTAGAACGATTGCATCGAACGTTACTTGGTTTGTCCGTATCGCGCGCGACAGGGGGCTAGTATATAACTTTTCTGGAAGGGGAACCCCAATCTGGCATTCCTCCTCCCAGGCAGCATGGACCACCTGAATCTGCTGTTCACCTAGTGGGGTGAGTTGCGGGTCGGCTATGAAAGCATGATTTGGTTATATATTCAAGCTGCGAGATATCGCAGTCCAATATGAGATAAACCACGTACGTCCCCAAGTGATCTCGCCATTCCCATTCAATTTCGCCCAATAACTGATTCAATAATCAAGAGTATGAATAATAGGCTCTTGAAGCACACTCACTTGATCCATGCCTTGGGACGTCATTCGCAGCATCAATCCCTGAGAGTAAATTGAAATCGCTTGCTCGCTCAATGACCTACCTCCGAGCCATACATTGCCTCTGCCACGTTATCTTGGGAACGAGATCAACCACGACGCAAGACGTGCACAGAAATACGAGACGCACGATAGCCTTCTCCGTGTCTGCCCAGAAAAAAGACCTTGAACTTGACCCCCTCTTCTGCGGTCGTGTTGAGCCTCTCAATCTCTGCCATGAACGTCTTCCATCGGTCAGCTCGTTCGTCAATCAGACCGAATCTCGGGAGAACCTGCAATGGACAGAGAGAAGGGCATTAGTCTCTCCAAGGCGGGATGCTCATTCGAAACACGTCAAACGTAGTATCCGGTACGCAATGGGATATGGGACATGGACTTACAGCCTAGCAAAGAACGTTGAAGGGATTGTGAAGGCTGTTCTAGTACGATGACTACGTACCTCTTCGGTGGACGACTGACTTGCATCATCCTGAACAAAGAATCCCGGTACTATCTGTGACGTTGTAGCAGAGTCAAGGGGCACAATTCGACACTAGATGGTGTAGCGTTTCGCTGACCGTGTATATTCTTGTGCTCATGGGTCGTCTAGCAAGATCTCGAAACGATCGCTTGGATGTCGAATTGCCAGACTCGTACGACAACCCAAAACGAGTGTTATCTTACCCAGATCACTGAAATCAGGTAACTCTGAACGAAATGAAAACACGTGATCTCTTCAGGCTCACCAAAAGAGATGTCCTATACAAGAGGTCATAGTGAGCGTACAGTTTCCATGAAAGACCATCACACGAGTCCCAGAGCAAGTCTCGTTCCCCAACCAGGCATCTGCATCCTCCTCTTCGACCCTCACTTACAACTCGAACTTGATCCGATGATACAATTCCGACTCGCTCCGCATTGCCTCCACACTCTCGAATTTCACCTCCTCCCCTCGGTGATCAAAGACGTGCACCGGCGCATACTCGAATGGTGCCGGCGCCTTCGGAACGCAATTGACAGGTTGTACGCCATAGTCATCATAGACGAACGGATCGCCCGGTTGCACAGGTGTCTGGAGGAGGATGGCGTTGGCAGAATCTATCGAGACATCGTGGTCAAAGTAGTTGAGCGGGGTTAGGAAGAAACTATGAGATTCGACGCCAGTTATGGAGGGTAGAGATGATGGTGTTGAGGGTCGGGGGACCATATTTGCAACAAATGCGGTGCTCACCTCGACGCAGCCAGGTTCGTCCGGGTGTTGGGTGCATCCTCGGATTGTGGCTACGAGATTGTCCAGTTAGGTTAGCTAGGAACAAGACATGGTACAATCTTACGAGGTGATGCATCCCGACGTTGACCCAAGCGACCAAATCTTCTTGCGTGATATTTTCCCCATCAAAAAACTTATGAAAATCGACAGGAGGGTCACCGGGCAAATTAAAGTTCCAGACACTACTCGACGATGGTTCCGTTTCCTTTCGACGAGAGACAGCGAGGTTGTACCGCGCCCAGTTAGCGTTCTTCAGGAGGCGTTTGGAGCCCACGACGGTCTGCGCTGGTGGTCAGCATCTGCCCAAAGAAGACATCAATGGTAGCACTTACGCCATAGATCGGCGAATATCCAGGGTGGATGGCATAACCCCTGACAGTACCCCATTTATTTTTCTCATCCTGATTGACGATTGAGTATCCCCCTTCGAAGTTATTGGGGAGCTTGAGCAACGCATCATCTTCGTTCATGATATATTCCCGGTGAATAACTTGTTGGATGACTTCACTACCCCAATCATCGTTGTACCAGGGTTGAATCACAACTTCCTGCTTCGTCGTTGTTTTCAAAAGGGAGTTTGCAGTGCCCGCAATATCGAGATCGACCTACGAGGAGTGAGTGATATCTCTTGGTGTACGACGCATCCATCCCCAACCTTGTAGTTGATAACATGATCATGTAGACTTCCCACTGGAAGAAAAGGAAACTGAATTAGTGGTTACAAGTAACACTATGGATTACGCACTGGTAGTTTCCCATATACGAGCGCCGTAATGCTTCTGATTCGTGTCCCAGTATCCGCCCTGGAGATAACCCGACGCTGACACACGGACTTCAACCGTTCCATCCAGGTGGAAAATGTAGTCAAACTAGGTCCCGTCAGCAAATATTCGCTTTTTGGAATAGATGTTTACCACTGTAAGAGAACAGAAGGTCAATCAACACTAATCTACATGGTAACATCTTCCACTCACTATAGTCATAGCTGTGCGAGTACTAGTAAGTTCCTCACCGACAGGGGTAAACAGGGGTCTACGCACTTTCCAAGAGTCGCGATGCTTCTGATCACGAGCTGATACCCCTTGACAGCACCGAATTCATCCTTATCATACCCTAGATGCCTCGTGAGCGGACGTTCACTGTCATGCTCATATATGCAGATGGCACGATCTCTTGACAAAGTGCCTGTGAGACCATATGTCGTGGCAGGCAAGTAAACTGCCTCGTAAGGGCAATCGTATCCAGGGAGCATATCTCGAACGGCATGGCCCATTCCAAAGTAGCGGTCGAGCCACGCGGTTGATGACTGGAACGGGTCGTTGCCGGCTAAATGCATTTATCTGGTCAGGTGTGAAACATGCACAGATAAGACAAAACGAACCGTACTGTGCCAACGCATCTTGTGGTTTGAGCTGAAAAGACACTCCATGTCCACAGGCTCGAGTCGAGAAATAGGAAACATACCTCATAAATAATTCTCTCGTTTCGGAACCGAATGTCCCACAGACTGAGACCCATGTCCCTATCAAAACCAAGGTATAGTCCCCAACCCATCCAACTGATATACTGCTGTTCGCGATCAACTCTGAACCTCACCCCTGCAAAGGCGACAGAGCGTGGACCGGGAAGATGATCTAAATCGAGTTGAGCTCCGTTGGGTCTTCTGGTGCTCCAGGAAAAGTCCGTGTTTGGGTGAGTAGGTAAAGCAATACGCTTGAGTGAACCATCATGGAGTGCTTCCAAGAATGACTTTGTAGAATTGAACACTTGATGATTGTAAACGATCTAAATTCCTGATGAGGTGGCGCTATCACAAACAAGTAACAACCAACCTTGAGCGATCTCCACTGAGACGAGTCCGTGCCACTGATGTCAACGTACTGATAGAAATTCAAGGGGTGCAGAAAGGCTCCTGGGACATTGCGGCGCCAGCCGATCCATATGCGACGGAAAGATCCATCGAAACTGAAGGGGCCGGACCCAGCAGCAACAAGGGTGTCGTTTGGAAGTCCGAGAGCTTGACCACCAAATAATTCCTTGCGAGGGGTGAGCTACGGTGAGCGTTACAGAATGTATTCGATTCACCTCGAATGCTTCAGCCAAAGGAGCTGCCACGTTGGAATATATCTCGGGTGATGTCCAGTCGCGAGTATCGAATGGACGAGCGTTGTAAGGAATGGGATCCAGTTGATAAATGTCCGTTAAAGGTGACCTGGTCGTATGCGGTCCAAT
>JBBPJS010000311.1:0-18575 GCA_038088835.1 Singerocomus rubriflavus
GTGGATGCCCCTGGTGTCACTGGGTTCAATGTACTGAGGAGCTCTGTATTGACAGGGGGTTGGAAGAGTCATGCTAGGAGAATGATGGTGATGGAGGGGGAGATCAGATAGTGGTATGGTCCATCAGAAGGATGGTGAATCTTCAAAGCATGCAATGCTCCTGGGAATGGCCAGGTCACCATAGCAAGCAGAAAGAACACTAATATACTGGGTAGTTTATGTGGATGTGGCCCAGGCAGTGACATTAAAAGCAAGCTTTGTTGTACCAGGGGTGTGATGGGGGTAGGACTACTTATTCCTATGCTTCTGTCCAGTAAGTTTCCAGGTGTTCAATGATCATCATCTTATTGAACATCAGTGATGTGTCTGATGTGAAGGAGGTGGATATCATGGTGGAGTCCTCCAGGCCCACTGCCAAAAAATTTTGCAGATACTTATCCAGGTTGTTGAGAAACTCTCTGAACTCCATCTGATATGTGAGCTCTAGAAGGGAGTTCTTGAGGGAGATGGCAACAGTGCTCATTACAGAAATTAGGAATGTGCATATGGTATTGGCATTGTCATGGGTGTGTGCAATGCCAGTGTGTAGTCTGTTGCGGAACAGAAGAGTTCTGTCTACCCAACCACAACCCAACAACCCGGCAGACGACCAGGGAACGGTACAATGAGTCCTTGAGATATCATCCGGAGGTAAGAAGTGCTGAACAGCAGGGATAAGGGAATCAGATAAAGGAGAGGACTGAGTCGGGACTATCTTCATAAGGAATGCCAGGACTACTCTTGCAAGTCCTTGGTAACCACTAGACTATTGCACTAGGGTTCTGTCTTCCTCCTAACACTACAACCTAACATGTGTAGCGTAATCATGTTCGGCTCTTGGGGCGAGGGTTCCGAGCCTTGGGTAATCGCGTAGCTGTTGACCAGGTTGCTATCCTTGAGAACGAGGGCGGTGTCACCGTAAATGCAAGGGTACATTCGATAACTCCAAGCATGTTCCAACGAGAGACGCTGTGCTACTCGTGGCTTAAATATCTGTAAAGGCTAGAACTAATATGATAAGACCATCATGGCAATAAGAGCCTCTCGTGGTTGCAGGTATATCATCAGTAATCGGTACGATGGTGATTACGTCATGTGATCTTTAGTAGTTTCTGGTTCGGTGATGGATACAATGAATGTGTTCCGTTCTTCTCTGTTACTGGGTTCTGTACGAGTGCTTGAACGAGTTGGCTTGTAGGCCTTGCGTCGGCGGTTCGGTGGTACAAGGATATGATGGAACGATGAGGGAGGAGGTAAGGGTTTGCTTTATCTCCAGACAGCTCACTCCCAGGGCTCAGTTAAGAGGGCCAGGCGAATACCATCCCTTACTTGTACTGTTGTCACTAGGCCACCTTGGTAGGCAGGGTAGGATGCAAGGAAACAAGTGGATTAGGCTGGGGGAACAGCCCTACTCATAACCCCACTACTTATAGGTTACAGTAGAGTGCACAGACCAAGCTGTACACTAGGGTCTAGGGTATACGGGATTAATGCTACTGGACGATAAGGTAAAGGGTAATGTCTGTGTATGAAACATTAGGCAACTTCATGTATCAGAATGGAAGAAGCAGACATGAAGTGCAGGGTTTAATGTAGTGTGGGATGATCGATCACAAAGTGTGACTGATCGGAGAGGAGATCGTGGCAGAGATCCATCTAGGATCTTACAGGGTCGTGATCAAGATGCAATCTTGATGTGTGATCGTACTGATCGAATGGTAAGGGCGGAGATGAAGGAAGGATGATCGAGATCGGAATGGAAGATGATCGGTGATGTCATGACAATGTGAAGGAAGAGAGTGTGATGATGTGAAGACGTGACAGGGTGAAAGCGTGAAGATGTGAAGGGAACGAGGGAGGTCACGTGATCAGGGAAAGTCATGATTGAGTACTCATGCATGCAAGCATAGCAGTCATTGTACCAAGTATTGTACACAATTCGTAACAACATCCCTTTATCATAACAGTAACTTAAATCATGAGTAGCATCATGTCTCTCATTGAAACATCCATTGAGTTATCAAATATACCATGGATCTATGGTGACATCAACTTCATTCTCAAAAGTTGCAACCTGGTAATAGCTACACAATCACCCAAGGTCCAGAATCCTCAATCCAAGGTCCAACCACAATTATGCTGCCATGTTATGTGGTAGTATTAGGAGGAAGACAGAGTACCATTGCAAGAGTACAGTTACTAGAAAGGACTTGCAAGAGTAGTCCTGGTGATCATCTATAAGAAAGTCCCAACTCAGTTCTATCATCTATTCCATTCCCCCATCCTGCTGTCCAGCACTCCTTATCCCCAAGTCTACCTTAACACACTGTTTCTCATCCTCTGATTGTCTGCCAGATTGGTTGGGTTGTTGGTAGAGTAGTGTAACTCTTTGGTTCCTGTTATGAATTGTGTACAATACTTAGTACTATGACTGCATGCATGCATTGCACAAGTACTTCTCACAACTTTTCCCTAATCATGTGACTTCCCTCATTCCCTTCACATTGTCATGCCTTCACCCTTCACATTGATCACAATCACAGTTATCACCTCTTTACACCTCTCACAACATGACATCACTGATCACTCTTTCATTCCCAATCATAATCACCTCCCCTTCTTTATCTCTGCCCTTACCCTTTGATCAGTATGATCATCAATCAAGATTGCATCTCGATCACAAACCCTGCAAGATCCTAGATGGATCTCTGCCATGATCCCCCTCCTTGATCTTTTACATCTTGTGATCGATCTCCCATCTTATATTAAACCCTGCACCTCATGTCCACTTCTTTCATTCTGATACATGAGGCTGCCTAATGTTTTATACACAGACATTACCCTTTATATTAGAGCCAATAGCATTATTCACATATACCCTAGACTCTCATCACAGCTTGGTCTGTGCACAATTCCTGTAACCTATAAGTAGTGGGGTTATGAGTAGGGCTATTCCCCTAGCCTAATTCACTTGTTTCCTCATGTCCTACCCTGCCTACCAAGGTGGCCTAGTGACTACAAATCAAGTAAAGGATGTTATTTGCCTAGCCCTCTTCATTGAGCCCTAGGAATGAGACATCTGGAGATAAAGCTAACCTTTATCCTCCCCCTCCTCATCATACCATTGTACCAGATCCTCATACTACCAAACCACCAATGTATTGGCCTATGAGCAAGCTCATTCCCCATCAACATACAGAACCCAGTACTGAGAAGAACGAAAGACATTCATTGGAATAACTGTTGTACCAGAAAAGTACTAAAGGCCATGTAACTGGGACCCCATCATAACATCCCATGATGTTATACCTGCAAATCATAGAAGCTACCATTGCTGCTGATCCTTATCATATTATGAATCATGGACCATAGATATTTAAGCCACGAGTATCATCATGCATCTCATTGAAACATAGTTGGGGTTATCATACATACCCACTGTCTATGGTGATATCGCCTTTGTTCTTAAGGATGGCAACCTGGAAACAGCCATGTGATTACCCAAGGCTCAGAATCCTCACCCCAAGAGCCAAACACAATTATGCTACATACATTAGGTTGTAGTGTTAGGAGGAAGACAGAACCACAATGCAATAGTTCATTGGTTATCAAGGACTTGCAAGAGTAGTCCTGGCATTCACTTATGAAGATAGTCTGACTCAATCCTCTCCTTTACTCTGTTCCCCCATTCCTGCTGTTCAGCACTCTCTACTTCTGGATATCTATCTCATACAGATTCATCATTCATTTCCTGGTCATCTGCCAGGTTGGTTAGGTTTGTGGTTGGGTAGATGGAACTCTTCAGTTCTGCAACAGTTCCACAACATGTGGTATTTGAATGAAGGGTCCATATGGTATACTTGTGTCTGTACAAAGAATGGTGGCATGTCAATGACAGTGGTGATCAGTTGAATGGATTGCAGCCTAAGCTGTGTGCACACATGTTATTCTGACAAGAACATCTTTGAGGAACTAAAACAGCTCTTTGCCCTTAAGTCAGTACTTATGTTCCCTGATATAAGAAAACTTTTTGTGATTGCCACCAATGCTTCCCTCACAGCATCCAAGGAAATCCTTATGCAACAGGATTAAGATGGTCAATGGCACCTGTGCTCCTATCTCTCACAATCCTTCTTCTCTGCTGAATAAAACTATAATATATATGATAGGGAACTCCTTGCCATTCTTTGAGCTCTATAAGCATGAAGACATTATCTCCTGGAATTGGCAGTTTCTGTTAAAGTATTCATCAATCATAAAAACCTAACCTATTTTCAAATAGCCCAACATCTCAACTGGCACCAGGCCAGATGGCTTTTCAACCTCACCAACTTTGACCTAGAGATCCAACATGTCCCCAGATCTCAATTAAGCACTCTAGACACTCTCTTGCACTGTCCAGACTATGGCTCCACTGACAAAAAAGAAAACTTTGTCACCCTCCTACCCAACTCCCTCTTTATAAACCTTGTCAACTCCTTACTTTCCTTCCACTTTACCACAGCAACTAAGGGTGATGAATTTGCCCAGGACATTCTTAATCAACTTGCCTTATATGCTCCCTCTTTTCTTCATAAACAACTGTCAGCATTCCAATATATTAAAGACACCCTACTCTACAACAATTGCATCTACATTCCCCCCACTCTCTGCCACCAGATCATTGCCCAGCATCATGACCATCCCTCTGCCAGCCACTCTGGCTACCTTAAAACCTATCAACTTGTCTCCTTCTAGTTTTGGTGGCTGAGCCTTGCCACCTTCATCCAATTCTATGTTAATGGTTGTCTGTTCTGTTAGGCTTGCAAGGCCAACACACATCCCATGACACCACCACTTATCCCAATACCATCCACTGCCACTCATTCCTTCTCACAGATCTCCTGCAATCTTATTACTAATCTCCTCCTCTTATATGACTTTGATAGCCTTCTGGTCATGGTTGATCACAGGCTTATAAAGGGGCTAATTTTATGCCCCACCAGGAAAACAGCAACTGCCAAGAATATTGCAACCCTGTTCTTTAAAGCAGTCTATAAATGGTTCAGATTGTATGATAAGATCATTTCAGATCATGGCCCCCAATTTGCTTCTAACTTCTCTAAAGTGCTGAAGAAGATACTTAACTATGACCTTGCATTCTCCACCACCTACCACCCACAGATGGATGGAAAAACTAAACATGTAAATTAAGAAATCAAAACCTATCTTTGAATCTTTTGTGAAAATAAACCCACAATTTGAGTCAATCACATCACACAAGTAGAATTTGTTCACAATAAAAGACCCCACTCCATCACTGGGCAATCCCCATTCTTTCTAATAATGAGCTACAAACCTGCAGCTCTACTTATGTAACTAAAACCACTGAATCTCCATCTGCCAATCTGCACATCTCTAACCTTCTCAAAGTGTAAAATGAAGCCCTCACTGCCCATAACTTAGCCAGGCAGCAAATGAAAGATATTCACCAGAAGAAATTCTCCCCATTCAAGAAAGGAGAAAAGGTTTGACTAGAAGCCAAAAATCTCAAGCAAAATGTTGCTAATCCAAAATTTGCCCCCAAAAGAGAAGGGCCTTTCACTATCACCAATGTTCTCTCCCCTGTGACCTATAGACTCTGTTACAAATGTTGTATGATACTTAGTACTATGACTGCATGCTTGCATGCATGAGTACTCATGACAATCCTTTTCCCTGATCACATGACCACATTGTCCCTTCACATCATCACACCCCCATCTGTCATGTTATCACATCTCTTCATCTCTTCACACTTTCATGACCATCACAACTTCACACCAATCACTCTTCCATTTCAATCACCTCATGGTGTCCTCCCATCCTTCATCTTCATTGTTCCCTCTGATTGATATGATCATCAATTGAGATCACATCTCAATATGAACCCTGCAAGATCCTAGATGGATTTTTGCCATGATCACCTCCATGATCTTTCACATCTTGTGATTAATCATCCCCTCTACTCTAATTCCTGCATTTTCATCTCTGCTTCTTTCATTCTGATAGATGAGATGTCTAACATTCTCCTTATGGACTCTCCCCTTTAATCTTATAATCCAATAGCCTTAATAGCATATACTCTAGATACAAGACACAGCTTGGTCTGTGCACTCTCCTATACCATATATGTTATGAATTTCATCCGGGACTTGTACAATTTCCTTTTTCTTATCTTATCTTATCTTTCAGCATCACATGACTAGGTCACATGACTTGTCACCTGACTGATCACATGATTGGTCTAGATCTATGATGTCATAATGATGTCATGCCTGCAGAAAACCTCATGTTGAGATCCAGGCTCTTATCTTTTCATTTCTGTCTTGTGAGAGACTTTTTTTCATTTCTGTTCACTTCTCTTCCATTTCTTTAATCTCCACTTCTTCTCTTCCATTTGATGGACATGAGGTGTGCTTCCTTTTCACACCTTATCTATGACATCACTTGGTCTGTGCACAATACCCTGTAGTATATAAAGGGACTGTCTTTGGCTGTTGTCCCTTAGCCTAATCCATTTGGATACTTGTCCTCTAGAAGGAAGTGAGTCCTAAGGGTTACCCTCCTTTTATCCTTTCTATCATCAATCCATCAAACCAATGTTCCAAGACCACTCAAGGGATTCACATCAGTATAGTTCCATTGTTCATATCAATATATAAGAGGTTATGAGTTGGCTGTTATCCCCTAGCCTAATCCACTTGTTACCTCTCCTACCCTGCCCTTTGTGGTGGCCTAGTGAAGTTAAGACTTGTAAAGGACAGCTATTCACCTACTGGCTCTTTATTGAGTCCCTAAAAGTAAGGCATGTCTGAAGATAAAGCCAATCCCTTCATCCTCCCCCTCATCATATTGTTCCTCACATTGTACCATTACTAAACCATACACAGATCAGCAAGCAAGCTCATTCCATGTCAAGACAGAATCCAGTACTTGAAGAACAGAAAACATTCTTTGAAAGCACTACCAAACCCAGAAACTATCAAAGATCACATAATGAAGGACCATTATCATAAAGTCCTCCTAATGTTATACCTGGAATCTCAAAAGGCTATCATTGCCATGTGAATCTTATCATATTAATGATCTCATATTAATATAGTAACTTAAGCCACAAGTAGCATCACATCTCTTGTTGAAACATGCTTGGGGTTATCATACATACTCAGCATTTATGGTGGCACCATCTTTGCTTTATAAAAGATGACAACCTGGTTAACAGTCATATGATTATCCAAGGCTCAAAACCCTCACCCTAAGAGCTGAACACAATTATGTGATGTATGTTAGGTCATCATATTAGAAGGAAGACAGAACCTAGTTGCAAGAGTACTACAGTTACAAAGGACTTGTAAGAGTAGTTCTGAAGTTCCTGATTAGAAGATCCCCTGATACACCATCCTTTCCTATCATCTGCATTCCCTTTAGCTGTCCTAGCACCTTTCCTTCCATCTGACACTATAGGTTTAGCCCTGCTTTATTCTCTGGTTGTCTGCTGGGTTGTTTGGATTGTTTGGCAGTGTAGCATAACTCTTCAGTTCTGCAACAGACTCTGACTACTGAGCACCTGGAAGATCCACCTGGTGTTCCACATGTCACTTCTAACCTATTATCAGAAAACCTCTAAATATAGCAAGACTCTTTCTAGACCTCCAGCAGAACTCATAGAGGGTGAGAAAGAGTATGAAATAGAAAGGATTATCAAGCACAAAGGAATACCATGCTTTCATTCCTTTCTGATCCAATGGAAGGGCTACTCATTCAAAGAAGACTTCTGGATCCCAAAGTGGGACTTAAAAAATGCCTCCAAGCTCCTCACCAACTATAAAAAATGGCACCATCTTTAATCCTCTGCAACCACCCTATCTTTGCAATTTGACCTTCTTTGCATCAAGTTAGCAGCTATGGCCATCTCTCTCAACACACCCTTCACCACAGACTCTGTCTCCTCCTTTTTCAAAGTATCTTCCCTTGATGTCTCCACCCCTATCATTTCCACTACCTCTCTTGAAAATAATAACAAAAATAGAAACAATGAAAACCATGAAAACTCCTCTTCTGCTATGTCTTCCCTTTTTTCTGCTCCCTCTTCTTACCAAGAAACCCATTTGGAATCATTCCCTTTAGAAACTTTATCCATTGACTTACCCCTATCTGCCTATAGAATGAAAGCTGGGTCCCCAGACCCAATGTATCCAGTGTGAATCAGGAATTTCATTAGAGATAGCCACTTGGCTATTTCCATCAACACTCATGTCAATATGAAGTCCCCACTCCACTCCCTCTACTTGGCCTTCTTGACCACCAACTGCTTATGCATGGCCTTCTCCCACACTCACAATAATGCCAACACCATATGCTCCTTCCTAGTATCCATGATGTCCTCTGTCACTGTGAACTTAGAACATGCTCATAAGGCACTCATCTTTCAGCTGGAATTCAGGAAATTCCTAGAGAGCTTAGACCTCTATCTACACCAACTAAACAGGAGAACCAATGATGACAAAGAACCACCTACCCCTCATGATGTCTTCAACCCCACAACAGTGAAAGAATTAGTGATTGTGGATCATCTGGATTCCTACTGAACTGGCAACTCTAAATACACCAGACTTCCATGCAACCACCCCAGATACACAGAAGCTTGCTTCTAATGCTGATGCCTTGAACACATAAAAAAGGACTGCTCCATTTATCAATGTCCACACTGTCTTAACTAGTGATCCAGCCACTACCAAAGGGAATGTACCACCCATCACCTGTGCATCCTACCAGTTAACTTCATCCAACTGTACATACTCATTAGTCTCCTGGTGTCCACCTCATCCTCCTTTAACACCCACCAGTCCAATGATGAACCTTAGTCCTTTTGTGCCATTTCCATGTGTCATACCCTCCACCATGGTTTCAGACCATGAAATCCCTCTCCTACTCCCACTTCTATCCCTGCTCTGTGCATGTCATGACACTGCAGACCACAGCACCATCCCAACTGAATCTCCTCACCCTCTCCATTCACCACTGACTCCTTTAGGGAAGAGATTATAGACTATGGAGACCACTTCATGAATGATGAAGCTGTTGCCAATATCACCAGGTCCCCTATTGGATATTCCCTTTCTTTTTAAACAGATGCCAAAGAATAATGATTTGCTGGGTAGCTCTCAGTCTAACAGGAGGGTAATGTTATAATTTTCCCCTTTCTTCACTACACCAGTATGCTTTTCCCTTATCTTTGCATTTTACTTCAATTGCTCAAACTGTCAAGCCAATCTCTCATGTCAATCTTCTTGTTCTCATGATTGTCATAGTTGTGCTTCTACTTCTGCTCTTTTCTTCCATGCACAGTATGCTTCCTGTGATCAACACTCTTATTGTTTCCATTCACACTGTTTCAGCTTGATAGGCAATGGCCTATTTGTTACCATTACCTTGTTCTTTCCCACACCAGCCCTCAATCATGGTCTGCATGTGCTCCAGAGACATATATAAAGCAGGCACTTTACTATATGTCTTCTTAGCTTAGTTCTCCCTTGTGTTAGTATGGTTATCTTGCAACATAGTTTGCTTGGTCACTTTCAAGGTCCTCTAAGTCCCCTAGATCCTAGAAAACCTTTCAGCAACCCTTTAGCCCTCTGCCCTAGTGCATAGATCTATTGATATGAATTGAACCCCTTATATGCCAGACTTAGAATCTTTCAAGAGTCATGCTCATCCTTAACCAAGGCCAAGTGTAACACTTTTTCTTTTATTGCTGTATCTCACATATTCAGAGTTCTACCAGCTCCTGATATTTCCTTTAGCCAGTATTCATTTACTTTTGTATATAAGATGCTTTTTTGTACTCAAAGCACCTCAGTCTGTTGTCAAGCACACAACTGAGGTGAGATACTCATTATTCAATATTACTATGTACTCATAGCTAACTCATACATAGTTGTTTCTACTAGGTGAATATATATAGTCTGTTGTTGAATGCATGACTGAGTTGCTTCTACTAGTCATGTGCACCTCTTGATCAAGTGCTATTTCCCACAGAATAATGGGTAGAATGATGCAATGGCAAACTCAGATGCAGAGTGCAAGTGGGAGGAATTGAGTGATTAGCTACTCTTTTATTTCTTAGACTAAAGTACTAAATACTGTACTCATATTTCAATTAGCATAGGCAAGCTTCCTGTGTGTGTATTGATTGTATTTCAGATGACTATGTGTGAGGAGTCATTGTCCTCCTATATGTGATGAGTCATCATCCTCATTCGGCTTGTCAGAACCAACAGGGAGAAATGTCGACCGTGTTTACGGGCGTTTCACTCCACTTCAACAACTTTTTTATCTGACTTTGCATCCAACACATATTATGCCCCCAGAGCAGTTCCACATACCATCTGCAAGTCGCCACTGTTGAATCCCATCATCATTCCCACTTAAAAGATGCTTTCCATTGGCGTGGAACACCCTCGCCAATACACTTGAGCGGCACGTGTCAAGGATTATCGTTGGGTCTGACTTGGAATTGGCACAGCATATTTACACCTCAGAGCAAAAACGCACCAGTTTTTGTCGACGACATCCTCTGGGTCACAGAAATTTGTTTTGAAAAGTGAAAGGGCAGTCTGCCAATTTAGTTGCAGTCCGCAAATTTGTCGCTCTATCAACGTGTTTTCTTGTTCCCGTTATAGGTAGCAGACCCCGTCCGGGGCGTGTGTCTCTAGCGCTTATTCTCACTTGCATCCCACCCAGGCCACTACAATTACTGGGCAGCAGTCAACTTGGGTGAAAACCTTGCCCCCTTGCCAAGGGTGGTCTTACTCTGAGTCCTCGCCATATCTCGGCTGCAGGACATGGCTCACAGGGTGCGTACAACCCACTTACAATATATTGCCTCCATCGGGCGTGTATTCCAACAGGCGAGCGTTCATACTGGGAATCCTTTCATTCCGCCCAGTCACCTCATCATGATGGCCAGGCAGGTAGTCTTTGAAACCAGCAAGTGCTTGTATTGTCTTGGTTGCAGGCCCGATTCACAAGGTGCATGCAACGAACATACACACGACACCGTTGCAAAACACGGGTGTATTCAGATGGGGAGATTCCGACAATGAGGCTCTGTACTGCGAACTCTCTCCACAAGACAAGATGTAAGACGGATGTACTGTATGCCGACCGATAAGACCGATATCCTCTCTCGGTTACCTGCAAATTTAGCATCGATTCAAATGGCGATATAGCGTATTCTACCCCCATCGGCCTAATTCTGCTTCTCATACTCCGATTACCTCGGAGCAACACTCCAGTTGCTCGACCCACTAAAGACCAGTCATGGTCTGTGGATGGTGTGGCTTTCGTCTGGGGGCCAAGTCGACTCCTCGACCTCTCAAGCGTCTCGTGACTCTAGGACACCTCCCGGCCTATTCAGTATGTATATAATAGTTGCGCCGCAATCTTGCACTTCTACGCTCGATTAGTCTCTCTGAGCCGTGTTCTGGGTTGTACTTGACGACCTGGTGATGGGTTGACGTGTTCAAACGTTCGCGTAGCGGCCTTGACGTGCGGTATGAACCACTGAGATATAGGTTCTCCAGCACGCCTCGTTCGGGACCCTCAACAGCAGTGTCGTTTTTTTTTTGGCCCTGGACCGTTCCCGTGCCCCCCCTACTGTGTATCCGATTCGTCCGTGATGGTCTCGGCCCAACCATGCTATCGTCAGTACACAGCGGATGGCCGTGTTCAGACTGTACACGTGACCCACTTCTCTGCCACGGCTCTGGGTTGTCCACGACGGAATCATGGTTGGTTATCCCGTCGCATGGTCTGCCCTCGACGCGGGGTGAGTGTGCGAAGGAGGGGACGATTGCAGCCAGGTTCGTCAGCACAAAGGCCGTTGTTCAAGGTCCCGTCATTGATGTGATATGGCTTACTTGTGGGTATAATAGTCAGTTCCTCGAGGTCCGAACGGACATGTGCCTCACATCCGCTTTGCTTGTATAGGTCGTGATGGGGGTTTTCATGCGTACAGCTCGTCAACGCAACCCAGTCACTCTCATGACTCACATGTACGAATCATGGAATGGTTTGCACATAAAATAGGTATTTCCGACTGCGACAGACGAGTAAGTAGCTCGATTCAAGTAAAAAGAGAGAGGAATAAAACACCGCTGGATTTGACTATGACGCACGACGAGTACAAGATGGCAAAGGGAAAGAACAGTAAATCAGGCAGCCCTTTGGTGTACCTCAGTCCATGCCGCTCGGATCTGCGTCGACGAGACTGTACTGTCTCATGAGCGTACATTCTCCGCCGTTCTCCAGGTCAATGTTGTACGCGTAGAAATAGCCTTCGGAGGAGATGACCATCACCTGTGGGAGTGTGCTGTAACCGACCGGCAACGAACATCAACAGAACATCCTTCGACAAGGCACACACAACAACGCACCCGCTCAGTCCGACGACACACCGTGCCCCGCTCGTAGGCAGCCTCAAAAACGCAAAGTCGCGCGTGGGCTCCCACAGCTCGGTGAGCGTATTCGGCAAGTATCCACCCACCGACGACGAGAGCGACTTGGTCAGATGCAGCGAGCGCCGTCGTAGCACAGAAGACATGCTCGAGGTCTTCTTGCGCTCGTCCACAAACGCGTCATAGTCGCCCGTCCGACCGTCCTCTGGGTCCCTGCTGTCCACCGAGTCCATCGGACTCGACGCGCGATGGGAATCCTTCTTGGCGTTGCTTGCGCTGCTGTTGCTGTTGTTGCTGGTGCTACTGCTTCCTGGTCCCTGCCGTGGACCGAGCTTGAATATGTGCACGGTGTCGTGCGCCGAGCTAACAGCAAGCAGACTCCCCATGGCGTTGAACGACATGCTGTAGATCCGAGCCTCGCGCGTGCCCCGTCGAAACTGCCACAGCCTCTCCGCGCCGGGGATGCTCCACACGCGGATGACGGTCCCCTTGTCGGACGCGGTGGCGAGGAGCGTGCCAGAGGGCGAGATGGCGAGCGCGGAGAGCGGTGACTTGTGCGCGCGGATGATGTTGGTAAGCGTGAGGGATGTCGTCGAGAATAGGAGGACATCACCCGCCGCAGGTTGCTGTGCACTCGGTGGCGATGTGGATGCAGATGCAGACGTCGAGGGTGTTGGAATGGGTGAAGGGTATGCGAGGTACGAGTTCTCCGCGTTCGGAGAGAGCGCGCAGATCGCTGTCGCAAAAAGGGCGGTGAGGAACCATGTGCATAGAATGGAGATGGAAAGCGTTATTCACCGTCCGGATTGGGCGCTGTTTCGATGACGTGCAAGAGACGCATGTTGGATATATCGTAGATGTAGATTTCGGTCTCGAGAACGATGACGAGCGTTTTGCGGTTCAGCTTGACGGCGAGGATGGAGGAAGGAAAGAGAAGTTCGCAGATCATGGATTGGCGCTGCGACGATACAGGCAGAGAAGGCGAAGGAAGTGGGGGGATGTTGAACAGGAGAAACGCATCGAGAGCAAAGGGGTGGGCGTACCTTGGTGTTCACGATCTGTAATTTGCGCGGACTGGATTGAGGTTGATCTGCAGCACCGACGAGCGCGATGAGTGACGTGCAGAAGAGCATCTCTACGATGCCGCGTGCACCATCGTCTATAAACACGTCATTGGCGGTCGGTCGTGCGTGACATGCCAATGGACCGAAGGGACGCACTCATGGTATATACCCGTCCAAAAGGGTCGCAGTTGGTGATGCTATACCCTCTGCGGGTGCCGACAGATATGCATCTACAGACGAGGCAACATCAGCGAGGCAAACGAAGCACATTCGTCGACAAGACAGACGAGTAGTCCTGGTTGAAGTTTGCAAAGAGCATGTTGGGATTCGTCTTGTCCGCCATGGAGCGAGTTGCAGCGAGACCAGCCAAAAGTCATTAGGCGATGCCTTCTTTGGAAAGAGGACAAACACGGACAAGCACGTCGTATGGGTCATCGTCGTGCACAGCGACGACGAGATGAATTCATTGACGACGACCGAATCCATTTGTGGTAGAAGCGAGTCGACCAGGCCAGTCGGTCATCGTGCACGACGATGAGCAAACTTGTTTTGTGAAACGTCGGCTCGGCGCGGGTAACCTAATACGTACAACGACCCGAGAGCCGTTCTCGCTCCTCTTTCCCAGTTGACACCGACACACGCTCAGCCATGCTCGCCGCTGCTCGCCACGTCGCTCGCGTTCAACCCTCGTTCCTAATGCGGGCTACGAGACCCACCGTCTTCCGTCTTCCTACCGTACCCGCCTACCGGACCATCGTCAGTGCGTGTCGTCTAGTTTCGTCACTCCCCCATTGAGTAACACACGCATTCAACCAGCAAAAAAGTACACGGACGAACACGAGTCCGTCGCTTTTGATGATGCGACAGGCTTGGGTACCATCGGCATCACGGACTTTGCACAAAAAAGCCTCGGGGACGTCGTGTTCGTTGACCTCCCCACAGTAGGATCAAAATTTGAAAAGGGAGGTGAGCACCGTTCAAACACACGCACTCTGACGCACCATTGAAACATCCAGATATGCTGGGTGCTGTGGAGAGTGTCAAGGCCGCTTCGGATATTGTTTGAGTGGATCCCTTTTCATGTCGACTTCTGAACGCTGAGTGTTGCATGTGCAGTATGCTCCCGTCTCTGGCGAGGTCGTAGAGGTCAACGAGACACTGAGTAGCCAGCCAGGCCTGGTGAACCGCTCCCCAGACGAACAAGGTAGGCGTCGCAGGGCTTGAATACTGTGTATACTCTGATCTACGAGGATCAGGTTGGCTTTGCAGAATTAAACTGTCCGAGCCAAAGGAGGTAGGACGTCACGTGCTTTGATCTCTGTCCTGCAACTCACAAGGCTTGCAAAGATCGATGAATTACTGACACTGGAGGCGTACAACGAAAAGTACGAATCATCATAAACATCCTCTCCATTTGCATGGCCTCAACTGCCATCGATCGACTCAATGCAAAAGTAACGGCGTAATGTCGTTGGGTCATTGGTCTTAATTTAGAACCGCATATTTAGATGACATTGGTGAATCGTACGGAGCTCTGGCGACCCGTTATGGCGTTCGTTCACTAGCAGCTGTAGAATTCAAAAGAGAAGTGAGTGTATTCTGATGTAGCTCAACGACCTGCTGTATAGAGCCGTGTCATTGTCAACATGGTCCATGTCTCTGCAGGCGAAGCACCGGCATGAAATGTCGCGTCTTATCCGCGCACTCTCAATCGGTCATTGTCCAACAGGGATCCGGGTAATCGTGCGCATGTCGAGCCCCACCTTGCATGTCTGCCTCGTGACAACGGCGAGCAACAAAACAAATATCTAAGGTCTGAGATGACATGAGCGTGGCATTTCGAGTCTGACATGGTGCATCTGCCCGCTCCAAGTTCTGGAACAGACCCATACCAGGAACAGAGAGTGGGAATCCAGACTCGACGGATCCAGAGTGTGCTGGGTAAGGTCCTGTTTGGTATGGTGCCAAGTTTCGGCTGGAGTAGCTTATCGACTCGGCTAACTAGCTCGGCTAAGAGCTGTGCCTTTGGACTCTGCCAACTTGGACAATGCCTTATGATGTTGAGGAGCAGCACCATATGCTGTATGAGTCACTGTGGCTGTTCTGGTCATAGGACAAGCATCAGATGATCAAGATTGAGCAAGGAAAGGCTTATCATTTCCATGATGAGGGCTCTGATATACCTGGATCTGGCATCATCTGAGTTGTGGAGTTCAAAGGCACAGCTCTTAGCCGAGCTAGCTAGCCGTACCTCAGCCGAAACTTGGCACCACACCGAACAGGACCTTAGCTCGTATTCATAAGCTGTCTTCCCATGGTTGAACGTTGAACCTCGGCAGGATACTCTCGAAACCATGGCATGACAACCTGTCCCATCTCACACCAATCCATCTCCGACTGTGGTCGCTTGTGATCACAAAGCACTTCAAGTTCCAACATGCCAGAACAGATCACCTTCTATCACGACGCGCTCAAGGTGAGGTGTTCGAGGGTGGTGTTTCCGAGTGAACCAACACTGATTGCGCGTGAGACAAGATATCGCCTTTTTGCCACAGGGTATGTTGATTTGTCGTGCTAGATTAGATTGCCGGTTACATAAAATACATTACACTTGAAGGTAGAAATTGCTTTACTGGAAGCCGGCGCGACCTACACCGCACAAGGCTTCGACATTACCAACAAACCAGCATGGTTTGCGCAAGCCAACCTACTGACCGGGAAGGTAAGCCTGACACCATCTGCCCGTTGTCTGTATCGTAGTTGCACTGCTAAGGTGTCCTGCACTGAGGTAGATTCCCACAATTGCCTATGGAGGCCCAAACGTACCACCGGAAGAGCCATCCCCTCTCTCTGCAAAGATCACAGAATCTCTTGTTATCCTCGAATTCCTCGCGGACCTTTTTCATCGATAGTGTTGCGCGCCATATAGAAACACCCGCGGTCGAAATATTCCGCGGGGTCCCAGAGGCCTTTGAGAAGCTCGTTCAAGGGCTGGAGAAAGTCCAGGCGTTGGTTCCAGATCCAGATGCGACGAACGGGGGAGAATATGCCATTGGAAGAAGTTTCACGAACGCGGACTGCGCGATCGTGCCCTTTTTGGCGTTCATGGAACTAATTACCAAGACGTGTTTGGCGAGGTGGAGCCTGGGATGGGCAAGAAGCTCGAGGAAATTCTGGCGAGGACCAAGTTTGATAGGTTGAGGAGGTATAAGAAGGCGTTGTGGGGGAGAGAGAGCGTGAAGAAAGTGGCTGATTTCGTGGGCACGCCTCTGCTATTTTTTTTGGTGGTTGCTCACTTGCTTTTTTTTTTGGCCTTCAGGAACGCATCGAGTGCGTAATGAGTATGCTCAGAACTAAAATAAGTCATGGCTAAATGGTATTCTCGACGGCATATGATTTAAAATGGAGTCTATTCGTGGCTTGTACTCCATATCAGGTATATCTCGAATCTAGGCAGAGTAACACGCGGTGCAGGAGAAGAAATAAATCTACCTCTAGCCTTCACAGGGCGCTTATGGAACGTATGGAGCATTTGACGACCAATATAAAAACCAAGTGTCGGTGAAACAAGGCTTTCTTTGATCCGGCTTCGTCCTTAGTTTGGTCGTTTGTCAGATCTCGTCAAACAGTTCGGCACAGATATTGCCAATCAGACAGATGGATGTCCAGCAGACACTGCCAAGACACTACTTATGACCTTGCATCATTATCTCATATCATATATCACAATCTCATCTATCCTAGATATATATACTCTGTTGTTAGCATATGTAGAGCCTTTCCCTAGGCTTGTATATTCACTTCTTTTCTTCTATCCTTGAGAGTAACACCCTAGGACTTAGAGTTGTTCCTGACATCGTTCTTCTCACTGTGCTCATCAAATTCAACGGACTGGGGTATGGACTCGATACCACTAGTCTACATTGCAACGTCCAAATCCCGTTGACCTGTCTCCTGCAGGCCATTCTCCCAGAGGATAGGCATTCCCCGTTCCTGGGTCTGATCATGATGTGAATCGTACAGTCATTGTCACGGCCACTTGGGCCGGTTGCAAGATGAAACACTGATGATGAGAAAAAGTATCGCCGACATGAATAGCTTGCCCGGTCATTGTAATGAGGAAGACAGGGAAGGCCTACGTCATCTCCCGGTGTCCGGCACGCTCTGCGTCGAGTAAATCTCAACTCCAGAGCTTGCCGGGTAATTTCGCTGTAGCGGCCATTACTATATATGCCGATGACCGTATGACTCACCCAAAAGTGACTTTGAGCGCATGCCATATACTACTCATTTGGCAAACCCATGCATGCCCTGCAGCTCGTGACAGTGAACGTCGTTGAACAGAACACGCGTTCTAACGTACGTAAACAGAGAAGTCATATCGAGAATCCACTGACAAGTATGCAGTCAAAGAAACGTATAGGTCGAGCGTCCCAATCTCAAATATCTGAACAGGAATACGTGTACGGGATAGAGTACGCGTCGCCCCATGCCGCCGTATCGCCCTGCGGTGCACGTGCGTACAGCACAGTTTTTTGCCCTCATAGCCACAAGCTATTTTCCTGCGCTACAGAACCTCGGTGACAACGATGCCCGTGCACGGCAAAGTGTGTCCACCCCACAGCCATTCATCAGCTTTTTTTTATCTTCATACCGGACCAAATACCAAGAGCACGATGAGTCAGGCAGGTGCCACCATTTTTCATCATGGACTGTGGACGGAGGTGATGTGGACAGTGGAAACAGGCACCTTCGTTTCCACAGCCGTGCCCATAACAGGCGCTGCTGTGACATCGACTGACTTGACAGCGTCCTATAAGACCTCGTATGCCGGCCTTTCCTCAAGCCCTCTGCGATCGCTCACGACCACAAACCGCGTCAAGTCCCAATCAACGTCAAGATGCCCGAACAAATCACCTTCTATAATGATACAGTCAGGGTGAGACATTGGAACATGGCATATTCGAGTGAACCAGCACTGATCGTACATGCC
>JBBPJS010000312.1:0-18570 GCA_038088835.1 Singerocomus rubriflavus
TTGGTCCGAAAGCGGGACCGCGAATTTCCCTCCCGAGAGAAACACGTGCTAACATTTGACACTCGTATGTGCCATTGCGCTGCGGTACCCATCATAGGTGCTGATTCGGTCCAAATCGCACCCACTCCCAGGGGTGCCTCTCGGTGGGGTTTCGAAGCATGGGTGTGAGGAGGCCAAACTCCGTCCCGCCGTATACAGGAGCAAGAATGACGCTGGCGGCTACTAGCGCGTCCCCTGTCTTCGAGAGAGAGGACCACCCGTAGAAGCCTAGGAAAGGAAGAGCACCCAAATTCTGGACGACAGTACTAAATGGAACAAGAATGCGCACATGTCACATACTCGAGTGAGCCGAGAACGTCCACGGCATGGGTAGAGGCGACCCCTCTTCTAAGAACACAGGCACGACGAGCAAGGTCGATTTGGTCAACTAGACGACCTCGGTCGTGTTTTGTAGGTTCGACACAACACGGGCAATGGTTGGATCATTATAGGATGTAGGAGGGTACACGGTAATGCCTTTGAGCGAGGTGACAGGGTAAAAGAGCTGTAAGAGCACGCCAATAGTGTGGAACGAAGTGAGAGAAGCGACACCGATGGTCATGTGCTTGGGTAAATGGACAAGCTCTTGTATGGCTGCCGATTTTCGAGGTGAGATCGGGAAGAGGACACTGCGAAGCGAAAATAAAAACACACGTACGCATGATGCATCAGTGAATGGTGTTGGGGTTCGTCATCGGGATGGGTTTTGGGAATCCAATGCTTCCCGACGAGTGGAGGTAGTACGCGATGTCGTCCAAGAGCGAACCCAGCGTTGCAATCAGACGACAACCGACTTACGCATCATGTTCACCACGGCAGCGAATTTGAATATGGCTGGAGAGGTGGAGTGTCTTGCTATCGCGATTCAGGTGAGAAAAAGTTCCTCCACAACTTCTACGCGATTAATGTTGGCGACGGTCAACAGATCACGTACACAGACCGCGGCTCCAACCTTAGAGTAGTCTTGTTTGTACCACATGCCTTGCAGATTTGGACATCGCAGTTCTAAATGCTAGTGTGCAAGTGTCTTGCCAAGCATAATAACAAAAGACCCATTTGAGGTCGTCGAGTGGCACGTGGTCTTGTTCAACCTAGTGACCACGACAGAAGTATGCTTACTTTCCTTTGTTGCGTTGGACAGTAGTCTGCTCTCTAGCCTGTCTGTGACGGTTTGCCTCAGACAGGCTGGTCACGAGACTAGTTGGACAGAACACTGTGTCACCTGAGTACTTCAAGTAGTCAAACGCTTATTAGGGTCTTCCTGGATACATAATACCAACGCTGATTCAATGAACACCCCCTTAGTACACGGTGGTTGTCAAACTCGTATGAATATCTGCACATCTCCATACTAGATTAGAATTGCAGTCTAATCTAATCCGTACGTGCTCAACTGGACTGTCTGGCAACTTGTTCGACTCAATGCATAACCCAGTCAGTTGCTCGAGCACGGTTTCGGAAGAAAAACTTGTGGAGGTCCTACCCTAGTATTCAGTACCTTGTATGACGGACATCTTCCTTTCCTTTCAGTTTTCAGGTATGTAAAATTGCAAGTCAGCACTCTGCACATACTCTGTTTCAGTGTTTGATATGCTGAGCTGATTGGTCTCAGCAGATGTGGTTTGTTTGGGAAAAGAGCACACAACAATGTCCCATTCTTGTCCTTTGGTTCAATCAAATTTTGTAGTTCTGATGGCTTTCTACATTATCGGAAAATGGATTCCCTCGTGTTGACATGGAACCGTGTTTCTTCATCTTTTTAGTATTACCAGTACCAGCCACAATGATACATCACCAAGTGCTACTAGCACAAGAAAAGTGGTACATCACTCATGATATATCACTCAGCAAGTGCAACCTGCTCTCATCTGCACCAGTACTATGCTGATGTATCACAGCCAATAGGGTTTTGATACATCACCCTTGTGATACATCATCCTTATCCAGTGAGGTAAGCCCTGTCATCTGTGCTGGTACTACACTGATGTATCACTACTTCTATAACACATCTATTTTAGGAATTTCTGATATTCAGTGTTTTTTCCTCCTCCTGGCTATTTTCCCTGGCTATGTATACTGTATAAGAATAGTAATATGCTATATACATTATATCAAACTGTCTCTGCTGCTTATTTAATGTTTTAAAGGGAATAATCAACTATAAAGTGAAAAAAGAAAAATGTTGAGCAACCAATGAAACACTATACTCTGCCTATCTTCTATCACCATATCCCATCAGGTGATCTGGCATCAATGACTGAATCCTTGAGAATGTCCAGAGGAGAGAATGCTAGAACAGCTGAGAAGGAATCAGAAAGGAGGAGAGGATGATCTTCATACTCCTTAGGGAACTATTGCACCTAGTATGCTTCCTTCTAATATTGCATTCTATGAGTGCAGCATAATCATATATGATCCTTGGGGTGAGGATTCTGGGTCTTGGGTAATCACATGGCTATCTCCAGGTTGCCACTCTTGAAAGCTGGTCAGAGGTGCCACCCCATCCTGGGGCTGTACACACAGTAACTCAACAAGGTCTTCTCCAAGTCTGCAGACAAGGAGGTACAACTATAAATAATACTTTGTCAATATGATAAGGACAACTGGCAGCATACACCTATGATGTCCACAGGTATAACATCATCTTGAGCTTGCAATAAGACTCTTGAGTCATGTGGGTTATCTTCACAAAGCATTAATAATGATTGTTGTCTGTAATGTCTTGATTGGGTCCTGTCTTGACCAAGTAACAAGTTGGTGAATACACAGTAATAAATAGAGATGAGGAGTGGGGGGTTGGATCACATCCAGGCAATGCCTCACTTCCAGGCAGTCTGAAGACCAGGTGGGTGAATAGCTACCTCTTTACTTGCTATTTCTTAAACATCACCAGGCCACCTTTGCAGGCAAAGTGAAAGAGGTGAACAAGTGGATTTGGCTGGAGGGACACCAGCCCTTGCACAACCCCTTATATATGGTATATAAAGGTGCATAAATCAAGCTGTGACCTGTGGTCTAGGGTATATGACATTAATGCTATTGGATATTAAGATATAAGGGTTCAGTCCATGCATGAAAGGTTAGGCAGGATCCTGAGAAGATCAAAATGGAAGGATATCTGCAGGATCTAATATAAAGGAAAGATCATCACAAGATGTGAATGATCAGAGGGTGGATTGTGGCAGAGATCCCATTAAGGGTTCTGCAGAGTTATGATCAAGATTGAATCTTGATGAGTGATCATACCAATTGAAAGGTAAGGGTGGATATGAGGAAGGCATGGAAGCCTTAAGAATGTGGGCAAATCTGTAGATGATCGGTGAGGGGTGTCATATCCTGCATTTTAAGTCAACTTCGGTATCTTCATACCACCTCTGGTCTATTTCTCCTCCATCCTCCTGTACTTACTCTGTTTGGACTTGTACTTACTAATTTCCTCTGACTTTGTTTCCCTTATGTTCTTATATGTTACTCCTACTGTTACATTTTTCCTCTCTTTCTCCTTTCTATGCCATTCACCCTTCTATTTCATTATACTTTCAGACCTGTAGTGGACATTGCACTACAACCCACGCCTACTTCCAACTCAAATGCTGACTCATTTGAATCTATTTCCCATGCTGTCATCTGTGCTTCCCCATTTTGCTCTTCATTTCCATGCACAGCTTGGCTTCATTATTGTCAGCATTCTCTTTTCTTAAACATGCTCACTTTATGCCATAGGCTACCAATGTTTCAGGCAGCTCCCACACCTGCCCTCAAGTATGGTCTGTGTGCAATAGACCCACCTATAAATACCCTGCACATATCATAGTGTACTTTAGCTTTCATCTCCCTTGTACCATCACATGTACACTATACCTTCAGCAATACAGTTGCTGTCCACTCATACCTCATCCCAGCATGCCCCAGTTTTACCAACAGGGCAAACCCTTGAAGGATAGCTTCTCACTATGTCCTTCTAACCCTTCATCTTAAGACTAAGAGTCTTAATTCACAGACCACACTTTGTCTCAAGGGCTATGTGCTGTTCTGCCCAGCTCAGTATGTAACAAAAGACGAAAGCTGTCCCCCACATCTAGTATTAGCTAGAATGCACTATCAACCACTATGTCACAACCCCCTCATCCCACTGTCAACCCCTGGTGGTCCCCATGAACTAATTGCATCCTAAACCACCCACAGTCCTCCAAAGAAGACAAAGATCAGTCTTCTCCTGAAGAGGAGTCCGATCAGGACATCACTCTGTCGAATCCCATGGCTGACCAATTAGCTACCCAGCTTAGTCACGCCCTCAGTGCCCAGGCTTCCATTTCATGAAGCCCTACCCCACCATTGCCATCTACGTTACTCTGAATTCTTCCCTTTTCCTCTGTTAACACCTCTACCAAAGTACACCCAATGTCCACCCAAGCTAAGCCAGTGGAGCTCTGGCTAGGTACTCCTGAAGCCTTTGACAGCAACTACTGCAAAGCCATATCATGGCTCAACACTGTCATCTTCTACCTCACCATCAACGAAGAGGTCTACAACACCTCTGCCAAGAAAATTGCCTTCATTCTCTCATTCATAACCAAGGGCTCTGCCACCACTTGGGCAGAAATTTTCAGGATCAAAGCCTATGATCCAGCCACTGGAATCATTGATATGGGTACCTACAGCAACTTTTTCAAACTATTCAGGGAAGCCTATCAAAACCAACAGGTTGTAGCCAACACCATATTCTGATTGGCAACCACCCAAATGGCATACAACACCAAGAAGAAGGAGTATGAACCCTCCATTCACAAATACAATGCCATATTTGCCATGCATAAAACCGAGGCAGAAATCACTAAGAATCAAGTTCTCATCAGCTACTACACCACTACCATCCCCATTTCAATAATGAGAAGAATATACAGAATGAAGAAAGTTCCCACCACCATTGAAGAATGGCAGACAAGGGCTGCTGCCTTCATTTCACAGAACAAGTGAGCTAACTGCATCACTCAACAAGCTGGAAACCCCCATATAACCCACTTGTTCCAACCAACTGATAAGAATGATGGAACTATACTAATATATCGCCTTGAGTGGTCTTGATATGCTGATATGATGGTGCAGTAGAGAAAAGGAAGTGTAGAGGGTAACCCTTAGGACTCACTTCCCACTAGAGGATGAGTATCCAAATGAATTAGGCTGAGGAACAACAGCTAAAGACAGTCCCTTTATATAAGTACAGGAAATATGCACAGACCAAGTGATGTCATAGATAAGGTGTGAAAAAGAAGCACACCATGAGGACATCAAATGGAAGAGAAGTGATGATCAAAAGGAAGAGAAGAGAAGAAATGGAAATAAAAAGAAGTCTTTCACGAGATGAAAATGAAAGATAAGGGCCTGGACCTCAACATGAGGCTGTGTTACAATTTTCCCCTTGTAACCTTGTTTCTCCGTACACTTGACTATGCTTCAGGCTCGTACTGCACTCACTATGTGCATACCTCACCTCTCAGTGAACACCTGCACCCCTAGATCTTCCCCTAGGCCTTGTATCGCACTTCCAATGTGCATACCTCCTGACTCATGCTGCACTCCTCAGTGCACCTCTCGTGACCTGCATCGCACCCACTAAGTGCACGCCCCTAGACTCGTATTATACTCACCTGTGTATACTTCGTCTCCACAGCTAACCTGGTGACCTCATGACCGTCCAGTCACCTAACCTCCTCACGTGATCCACATCATGTGCTCTGAGACCCACGCCACCTATCATGTGCCCCTCATGTGCCTCATATTCCACATCTCGCGTCTTGTGTCCCAAATCTCGCCCCTAGCTCGCCCTCTCGTCACACCGAGTCACCTGCATGGTGTACCATAGTCTCGGCCATTAGGACTTCACCCTTCCACTTTGTATTTCACATTCTGATGAGCTTCTCCATTGTCCTCACTTCGCCATTGTTAACCATTGGCAATTCCACAGTTGGCAGTCTCCCTACTGCCTCCTATGCTTCCCCATTGTTTATGTGGCTCTCTGCATCTCGATATGTATCCCTCTTTTGATATGTCTTATTTATTACCCTTTACCACTCGCTCCCCAGCCTGCCCTACAGCATGCTGCTCACTCGTATATATACCTGAGCACCCGAGTACATAGCTCTCTAGCTTTGTTCTACCTTTACATGTACCTTCTATCCATGGTACTTGTCCCTAGCTCCCTTGTGTAGCAATGCACATTGTATCCATTTGTTTGGTAGCCGTTGCTACCTTCCCTTCATTCACTAGTAGCTGTGCTACTTGTCCACCTCTCGCCATCCTTCATCTTGCAACCCGTCCAGCAAGTTGCCTCGCTGTCGACCCGAGAGGAAGTCTCTTGAAGAGCCTAGCTAAGCAGGCTCATCCCTTCATTTCAGGCTAATCCGACCGGCTAGCCTTCCACTCATAGGTAGCCCCTAGTGGGCCCCTAGCTAGGCCAGTAGGCCTCCCCTCGTCCCCTGTGTCCCTCAGTACCTATAGGAGGTACTTAAGGTTCTGCAGCCGAAGCCCTGCCTGGGCTTGGTTGTAACAGGCTGCCTGCAGGTATGACATCAGTGATGACATTATAGGTCTAGACTGATCATGTGATCAGTCAGGTGACAAGTCATGTGACCTAGTCATGTGATGCTGAAAGATAAGGTAAGATAAAGAAAAAGGAAAAAATTGTACAAGTTCAAAGTGAAGTTTGTAACACTTCCCCCCTCTCAAAACTCAGATTTCAGATGAGTCAAGTTTTCATAAGGGGAAAATAAAGAGGTGAAATCAACCCCAAGAAGTTGCAAAGGGCAAGGAGCACTGGGCTGTCACTGATGGAAAGATTGAATAGCATCTTGAGCATTGTCCAAATGGGCCACTGGTTCCCATATCTGATCTGATTCGTCTCAACCCTTTCAATGAATCAGATAGTGAAGCGATCTGTTAATGAGCTTAGAATCAACAATGTGATCAACTTCAAATTCTTTATTACCATCCTCTGTAACATGAATAGCATTTGAATGCAGAACTGATTGAAAAGGACATGATTCAATATATGGTTTAATCTGCCCCATGTTGACAACAGGATGAATCTTCATATGAAAAGGCAATTCCAAATGCATTACATTTAGCATTACTTCAAGAATCTGATAAGGACCTAGCCAATGTTGTGATAATTTAGGAGACAGAAAGGGAAGTTTCAAATGCTCGGTGGATAGCCACACCTTGTCACCCACAAAAGGATGATAAGTAACAGGTGTGTGAGCTCATTCAGCCATAACATTTCATGCCTTGTTCAAAGCCTGCTGAACTTTTTCGTGTGCGACAGCACATTCTCCTGCAAAACCAGGCAAACCATCTGCAAATCCCAAATGAGGGACATAATTGTAAGTAATGGAAAATGGTGTTTTCCCTGTTGTGGAAGAGACAGAATTATTGTGATGATATTGGGCCATTATAATCCATTCTGGCCATTTATTCTGTTTTTTTGCAACAAATTTTCGCAGGTAAGCGATCAATTTCTAATTGATTCACTCAGTTTGTCCATCTGTTTGCGGATGGTATGCTATTGAGATTTTTTGGGAAATATTTAAGAGATTGCATAAAGAAGATGTGAAGTTGGAAATGAATTGTGTTCCATGGTTGGACACAATGAAGGAGGGTAGTCCATGAATACACCAGACAAAATCACAGAATAGCACAGCTAATTCCTTTGAAGATATGGACTTTGAACAAGGAATGAAGACCACTTCTTTAGAGAAGCAATCCACTATAATGCATACTGCATCTTTTTCATGAACTAGAGGAAATCCTAAAATAAAGTTGATGGATAAATCTTGCCAAGGTTGAGTAGCAATTGGCAAAGGTATCAGTGCAACACCTGATATGTGTTGTTTGCCTTTTGCAATTGCACAAGCTTAACATGATGATAAATAAGCCTTAACATCAGTAGTAATGCCAGGCCAGGTAAACATGCAGGATAATAGATGAATCATTCTGGCTTGTTCAGCATGACCAGCTAGAGGAGAATCATGATATAAGGATAGACATTTGTTTCAAAGGGTCTGAGGAATGTAGATTTTGTTGGATCAATCTACAAAGACACCTTCTTTAAAAACAAATGCAGGTGGGAGGGGATCAGTCATGAAAGCTATAGCTTGCTTTATTTCTTCCATGAAGGGTGAGGAAAGTTGAACATTTAAGTTAAAGACCTTAGGAGGTAGCACCATGATGTTGGTATTAATCTTTTTGGCTGCTTCTTCATAATCAGAACATCAGGATAAAGCATCTGCTCTATCATTTTGAGATCCTGATTTATAAGTAATTGTAAGGTTATACTCAAGAAGAATGGCATGCCATCGAGCTTGTTGAGCAGAGAGACCTTGGGGTTTTTTCCAAAATTCCAGATTTTTGTGATTTGTCCAGATCTCGAAATGGGGAAGACCTAATAGATAATGATGCCATTCTTATAACACCTGGATAATGGCTAATAGTTCTTTGTCATAAATAGGGTAGTTCTGTTCTTCTTTTGAGAACGAATGTGAATAAAATGTGCAGGGTCTCCAAAGATTATCTTCACATTGCTGAGAGAGCACAGCTTCTGTGGCTAGATCTGAAGCATCTGCTTCAATTCTCATGGGTCTTGAGGTATCTGGAAACACAAGAAGTGGTGCTGATGTAAAACATTGTTTGAGCATATCAAATGCTCGTTGTTGTTCCTCTCTCCACTGAAAGAGTTGATCTTTCTTTGTTAATGATGTAAGAGATTTTGATATCTCGGCAAAGTTGTCAATGAAGTGGCAATAATAGTTGTATAAACCAAGAAATGATTGGACATCTTTGAGACACTGAGGCACTGGCCAATCTAGAATGGCTTGCACTTTATTTTGCTGCATTTCGACTCCTTCTTTTGAGACTACCATGCCTAAGAAATCAACTTTAGATTGTGAGAAATGACATTTAGATGGTTTTGTGTAGAGGTCATTGTCTTGTAATCATTGGAGAACTTCATGAACAATTTCTTCGTGTTGCTCTTTTGTTTTGTTTTTTGTGAAAATGTTCACATTGTCCAAATAGATAAGGACACAGACCCACATATTGTGGTAAATGTCATTCATCATTTGCTGAAAGGTTGCTGGAGAATTGGTCATCCCAAAGTACATGACCAAAGATTCATAGGAGCCTTCTGGTGTGACAAAAGCACCTTTCCATTCATCCCCTTCCTTGATGCGAACATTGTTATACCCTCAATGTAGATTGAGGGTTGTGAATATATCAGCTCCTTTTAGTCTATCAATGAGGGTGGAAATGAGTGGTAAGGGATATGTGTTTTTAATGGTTTCTTCATTGAGGTAACAATAATCCATAACCATTTGTTTCTTTCCATCCTTCTTTGGTATAAAGAAGACAGGAGCGGTTTGAGATGACTTAGAGGAACAGATATACCCTTTTTTTAATTCTTTTTCTAAGAAAGTATGAACTTCTTCTTGTTCTACTTCTGAAAGAGATATAACACGACCCTTTTTTGGAACAAAATCTGGTTTAAGATCTATGCTGTGATTCCAGGGTTTTTGCTCTGGCATATGAGTGGATTTGGATTCAGAGAAGATATCAAGAAAGTTATAATAAGCTACTGGTACTGCTTTCTTTAGTTTTTGTTCTTCTTCTTTGGAAATGGTTCAAATAAAGGTGGTAAAAAGACTGTACTGTTGGTAGTGTTGAGTATAGTGAGGAAAGGTAATAGTCTTGTGAACCCAATCAATATCAGGGTTATGTCTAGAAAGCCAGTCATATCCTATAATAATTTGATGGGTTTCTAGTGTTGACATTAGGGCATCCAACATCTCAGTATGTCCTTGTAGAGTAATAGCTATAGTGATATAGTATCAAAGAGTTCCTTACATATTGATAGATCCATCAGCATTAATAGCTTCTAATGGTCATGCTAATGGTTTCTTTTTGAGTTGATATTGTTCAATGACTTTTGCATCAATAAAGGTGTTGCAGGTGCCAGAGTCTAGCAAAGCTTTCAAAGCTACTAAATGATCTTGTTCTTGATATATGAAATTGATATTACATGAAATGTTAAACTCTCCATGATAAGCAAGGGTTTTACTAGTTTTTGTAGGGGATTTATAATTTATAGAGTTTAATCGAACTGACCTTATAAAGGAATTAAGTACACTATGTTTCTTTTCCGGTGCCATGCTCGTTTGAGATGCCTTTATGGAAATGCCAAAAGCACATTTGATTGCATTATCAAGTTCAGAGCTGTTAAAGTCTGAAGATATATTAGTAGACATAGAATGTGGAAGTGTAATTGTTCTTCAACCAAAGTTACCCCTATCAACTTTGATTGGCTTTAATTTAAAGAAATGCCTTCTGCCTGTTTGGCCTTCATTTTGGCCCCAATCTTATCTCTTCAATAGGCTTTGGCTTCTTCTGTTATGTACTGTGCCTGTGATGCCATAATTTGTGGAGACAACATAGCTTGTGCTGCCATTGTAGCAGAGTCTCTCATATTATAGAGTTGCACCACATGCCACCCATTTGCATCTGGTTGAGTGAAGAACTCTGTGCTGATCATGTAATTTTGAACATAGTCTTGGGAGGAAACATATTCACCCCATTGATTATACATTCCTTGTTGTCATACAGGGAATTTTTGTGGAAGCTTGCAATTTCTTGCTATATGCCCTAATCCATTACAGTTATGTTATGAATTGTGTACGATACTTGCACAATACACAGTACAATGACTGCTTGCTTGCATGCACAAGTACTTCTCATGACCATTCCCTGATCACATGACTTTCCTCGTTCCTTTCACATCTTCACACCTTCACCTGTCATGTCTTCACATCTCACATTCTCTCCCTTCACTCATCATGACCTCACCAATCAATCTTCCATTTCGATCTTGATCCCTTTCCTTCATCTTCATTGTTCCCTCTGATCGGTACGATCACATATCAAGATTGCATCTCGATTACGAACCCTGCAAGATCCTAGATGGATCTTTGCCACGATCTCTTTCCTCGATCATCACATCTTGTGATTGATTATCTGTTGTGGAATCAAAGAGTTACGCTACTCTGCCAAACAACCCAACCAACCCAGCAGATGACCAGAGATCTCAGTATGGGGCTAAACCATAATGTCGGATAGAAGAGGGATGACTAAGACAGTCTTGAGGTCTGTGGATAAAGGAAAGGACTGCTGTTACGAATTGTGTACGAACCTTGTACGATCCTGCACTATGACTGCGTGCTTGCACATACGAGTGCCATGACATCATACTCCCTGATCACGTGACCACGTCATCCCTTCACATCATCACGCCCTTGACCCTTTACGTGCATCACATCCCTGGTCTTCACCTCTTCACCCCTTTCACGACATCGCCGATCAATCTTTCATCCCGATCACCTCACCTTCTTCATCTCCGTCATTCCCTTCGATCGGTATGATCACTCATCGAGATTGCATCTTGATCATGACCCTGCAAGATTCTAGATGGATCTCTGCCACGATCACCCTTTTCGATCAGTCACATCTTGTGATTGATCATTCCCCTTACATTAAACCTTGCATTCTCATATCCGCTTCTTCCATTCTGATATATGAGATGCCTAACCTTTTACTCATGGACATTACCCTTTACCCTAGTAGCCTATAGCATTAATTCCTTATACCCTAGACCCCTAGTCACAGCTTGGTCTGTGCACATTCCTGTAACCTATAAGTAGTGGGGTTATGAGTAGGGCTGTTCCCCCAGCCTAATCCACTTGTTACCTCGCGTCCTACCCTGCCTACCAAGGTGGCCTAGTGACTAAGTACAAGTAAGGGATGGTATTCGCCTGGCCCTCTTAACTGAGCCCTGGGAGTGAGCTGTCTGGAGATAAAGCTAACCCTTACTCCTCCCCTCTTATCTTTCCATTGTTCCTAGCAGTACCGAACCACCAACGTTAAAGGCCAGCTAGCAAACTCGTACCACGGCTAGTTCAGAACCCAGAACCTCTGCAAGTACGGAAGACATTCATTGGAAGTATCATCGAACCACTATCAAAGACCACGTGACGGAACTCTCATCATAACGTTCCCAATGTTATACCTGCGATTCTGGGAAGCTCTTACTGCTGAAGGATCTTATCATATTAGTACCATGGACTACAGATATTTAAGCCACTAGTGACATAGCACTCCTAGTTGGAACATGCTTGGGGTTATCGAATACACCCTCACATCTACGGTGACACCGATTTCATTCTCAAGGATAGCAACCTGGTAACAGCTACGCGATTACCCAAGGCTCGGAACCCTCGCCCCAAGAGTCAAACACGATTATGCCTTTCCTGTTAGGGGTTAGGTATTAGGAGGAAGACTGAGCATCGTTGCAAGAGTACGATTGCTATGAAGGACTTGCAAGAGTAGTCCTGGAGTGCTAGATACAGAAGATCCCCCGACGCGCAGTCCTTTCTTTTATCCGCAGACCCCTTGACTGTTCTAGTCATCATCCCTCTTTCCAACTATAGATGGTTATGCCCTGTACCGAGATCTCTGGTCATCCGCCAGGTTGGTTGGGTTGTTGTTGGCAGAGTAGCAGAACTCTTCGGTTCCGCAACAACTGCACGTCAGGGGGTCTTCTGTGTCTAGAACTCCAGGACTACTCTTGCAAGTCCTTGGTAGCAATCGTACTCTTGCAACAATGCTCTGTCTTCCTCCTAATACTTAACCCCTAACAGGAAAGGCATAATCATTGTCGGACCTTGGGGCGAGGGTTCCGGTCCTTGAGTGATTGCATAGCTATTACCAGGTTGCAACCCTTGAGAATGAAGGTGGTGTCACCATAGATGCGAGGGTATGTTCTATAACCCCAAGCATGTTCCAACTAGAACGCTATGTTACTAGTGGCTTAAATATCTGTAGTCCATAGTGCATAATATAATAAGGGTCAGCAGCAATGGTGGCTTCTATGACCTACAGGTATAACATCAGGAACGTTACGATGGTGGTTCCATTATGTGGTATTTGATAATGGTTTGGTGGTTCTTCCAATGAATAAGTTCCGTACTTTCATAGGTTCTGGGATCTAAACTAGATGTGGTATGAGTTGGCTTGTAGGCCTTGCATTGGTGGTTTGGTAGTACGAGGATATGATGGATCAATAAGAGGGGAGGGTAAAGGTTAGCTTTATCTCCAGACGGCTCACTCCTGAGGCTCAGTTAAGAGGGCCAGGCGAATACCATCCCTTATTTGTACTATTGTCACTAGGCCACCTTGGTAGGCAGGGTAGGATGCGAGGAAACAAGTGGATTAGGCTGGGGGAACAGCCTGTACTCATAACCCCACTATATATATGATACAAGATGGTGCACAGACCAAGCTGTGACTAGGGGTCTAGGATATAAGGGATTAATGCTATAGGATGATAGGGTAAAGGGTATAGTCCATAAGTAAAAGGTTAGGCACTTCATCTATCAGAATGGAACAAAGTGAAGATGAAGTGCAGGGTTTAATCTAAGATGGAAGATTGATCACAAGATGTGAAAGATCAAGGGAGTGATCATGGCAGAGATCCCATCAAGGGTTCTGCAGGGTTTGTGAGAATGATCATACCGATTGGATGGTAAAGGCGGAGATTAAGGAAAGGGATTGAGATTGGAATGGAAGATGATTGGTGATGTCGTGATGTTGTGAAGGGAGAGGATAGTGATGATGTGAAGATGTGACAGGGTGAAGAGGTGAAGATGTGAAGGGACAGAGTGGTCACGTGATCAGGGAAAGAGAATATCATAGCACTCATGTGTGCAAGCATGCAGTCATAGTGCAAGATCGTACAAGGTTCATACACAATTCATAACATCATCCCCTAGAGAATATCATAGCACTCATGTGTGCAAGCATGCAGTCATAGTGCAAGATCGTACAAGGTTCATACACAATTCATAACATCAGAAGAACTGCCTAATGTTCCCCTCATGGATCCTTCCCTTTATTTTACTAGCCTATAGCATTAATCCCATATACCCTAGACCCTAGTGTACAGCTTGATCTGTGCACTTTCCTGTAATGTATAAGTAGTGGAATTATGAGTAGAGCTGTTCCCCCAGCCTAATCCACTTGTTTCCTCACATCCTACCCTGCCTACCAAGGTGGCCTAGTGACAACAGTACAAGTAAGGGATATTATTCATCTAGCCCTCTTCATTGAGCTCTAGGAGTGAGACGTCTGGAGATAAAGCTAACCCTTCACTCCTCCCTCTATCATTTCATCATATCATTCTCACAACACTGTACCACCAACATCAGGCCAGCAAGCCAACTTGTTCAACTGCTTATACAGAACCCAGTACTAAAAAGAATGAAACCCATTCATTGTATCAAGAACCATCAGAAGATATCAAAGATCACATGACAGGAACACCATTATAATGTTCCTTGATGTTATACCTGCAATTCTGAGAAGCTTTTACTGCTGAAGGATCTTATCATATTAGTATCCCAAACTCACAGGTATTTAAGCCACGAGTAGTACCACACTCTCATTGGAACACAGTTGGGGTTATTGTACATACCCACTATCTACGGTGATACCATCTTTGTTCTTAAGGATGACAACCTGGTTAATAGTCACGTAATTACCTGAGTACCTGAATCCTTGCCCCATGGTACGAACACAATTATGCCTTTCCTGTTAGGGGTTAGGTATTAGGAGGAAGACAGAGCATCATTGCAAGAGTATGATTGCTAACAAGAACTTGCAAGAGTAGTCCTGGAGTTCCAGATACAGAAGATCCTCTGATGCACTGTCCTTCTCTATATTCCACAGACCTCAAGACTGTTCTAGTTCCATTCCTCTATCCAACATTATGGTTAAGCCCTGTACCAAAATCTCTGGTCATCTGCTGGATTGGTTGGGTTGTTTGGCAGAGTAGCATAACTCTATGGTTCTGCAACAAGTTATAACACTGTATGTTAGGGTTTGTGGGGTTCTTGGAAGGGAATCTTTGTGGATCCCTATTTGCAATTGGTCTGGTTTGTTGTGCCCCAATATCCATGGGTGCACCTCTTCCAGGTTGCGTACCAACAGCAGTAAATTTCAGATTAGCTGCAGGAGAACATGCAGCAGGATTATAGAGGCATGGGGGAAAAGATCAAGTACCAGGAGTGAATGTGGGACGCTGTGCTATTTGAGGAGGTCAAAATGTATTAAAACTTCCTTGTTCTTCTTTCTCCTTCTCAAATGCTAGGCCAACCTTTTTTACCAGTTTCTTAAAGTTATTATAGTCTGCATTAGAGTTCTGCAGATTTACTTGGTGGTAAATAGGTTGGTCAACCAATCATTTAAGAAGTGTTAACGCATGATCATCAGAGATTTCAGCTTCTTTAGCCATGAGTTTGAAATGGCTAAGCCATTCAAACGTATTACGTTCTTCTTAAGTTAAGCGTTCTAACTTGGAGAGCTGCTCATGAGCTAGAGCATTGATCTGGAAGTACTTGTTGAACTCCCTTTTGAGTCCTTTTATAGTAGGCCAGGCTAGGTCACCATATTCAACCCCTAGTACTGGGTTTCCATCCTTGTCTAGCCTTGGTTTCTTCTCCAATGTCTCATTTTCTTCTAATTTAAGACAAGCAAAGAGTTGGGCCTTGTTTCCTTCTAATCACGATAAGACTGCTATGACTCAGAGTTTGTCACTATTCCAGGTCTACATGCTTTGCCATAAGTCGATCTTTGTCATCCATAGTTTAAATGTGTCATGTTTCCCATCCCAGTTTCCTAGGTCAGCTATTTTCTTAGTTATGTCCTTGGACGTATTGTTGCTGTTCATAGTGGCTATGATAGCTGTTAGTTGAGAAAGGATGTCGATGAGCTGTTGTTTTGCAGACATTGCAGGTGGTGGTATAGGGTCTTGATAGACTAATTGTTCTAGATCTTGTGGTGGAGGAGTAGGGGTATTGGACTGATCTTGGACATATCCTTCGAAATCATGGAATTGGGAAAATGAAGACATTGTTATTGATTAGCAAGATCTCCTAAACCTATCTTTCAAGGTCTACTCAATCTTAGGTACATTGTGACTATATAACTGGTAAGACTTTCTAGAAAGGTAATGTTTCTTTGCTTTCAATATCTCAATCCAGTGTCGCAGTCTATTCTTCTTCTCTTTTAAGGCCTTAACTGTGGACAATTGGATCTCAAGATCAATGACCATGTTAGAGAGCCTTGCTTCTTCTCTTTCCACGAAGAAGGTGAAAGCTACTTGCCTAAAGCAAGTACCTTGTGCCCACCTTATCCAGTCATGGTGATTAGCAGGCTCCTCGAGACGGAGGCAATGGATTTGTTTTTTGTCTGCTGGGTGCAGATCTTCTTCATTGCTGAGATAATCCTCTATTTCAGAGGTGGCATGGTGTGGATACTAAAGTGGTGGTGGGGACAGAAAATGACAGTCGAGGAGGTCTGGATACTGATCTAATAATTCCCAACCTGTCTGTTGGGTGGGGTAATCATTGGGATCAGTTCCAAATGCTGGATCTCTGTAGAACCAGGGCAAGGGTGGACGGGGAGTTGGAGACCTAATGCAGAGGTCTGAGTCTTGGAAAAACAAAGGGGAGGTATAACAAGGTTCCACTAAATTGGTAAAGACCAGGCAAGGTAAACAAGCCTAATTCAAGTGATAGGAATGATGGAACTATACTAATATATTGCCTTGAGTGGTCTTGATATGCTAATATGATGGTGCAATAGAGAAAAGAAAGTGTAGAGGGTGACCCTTAGGACTCACTTCCCACTAGAGGATAAGTATCCAAATGGATTAGGCTGAGAGACGACAGCCAAAGACAGTCCCTTTATATAAGTACAGGAAATGTGCACGGACCAAGTGATGTCATAGATAAGGTGTGAAAAAGAAGCACACCATGAGGACATCAAATGAAAGAGAAGCGATGGGGATCAAAAGGAAGAGAAGAGAAGAAACGGAAATAAAAAGAAGTCTTTCACGAGATGGAAATAAAAGATAAGGGCCTGGATCTCAACATGAGGCTGCCTGCAGGTATGACATCAGTGATGACATTATAGGTCTAGACTGATCATGTGATCAGTCAGGTGACAAGTCATGTGACCTAGTCATGTGATGCTGAAAGATAAGATAAGATAAAGAAAAAGAAAGAAATTGTACAAGTCCAAAGCAAAGTTCATAACATTAACCCAAATCTCCATCAAGGACTCAAATGCCATGCATGTCAATAATGTCCAAGTGGCCAAGTTAACCCAAGCCAAACAAAAGAGGTGCATGGACCTCAAACTCTGCTTTTGCTGCTGACAATCCAGCTACCTCAATACTGCATGCCTGAAAAACAAGGATGCTACCTCCCCTCCTTTAATGAAAAAGACTTGTGTGGTCTCTTTTGAGATTCCCTGTCTCAAAAAGGTCAGCGACAGTGAAGATGAAAATGAGGGGACAACAGGAGTATGACAGGTTAAGGGTTTTTAAAGAGGGGCCAGCATAAGATGTGCACTGACTCCTCACCAATGTACACTAGAGTAACTAAGAAAGAATCAAACTTCCTTTCCATCCTTATCAAGTTGCTCATGTCAAAACAATGAAGTGTCCACACCAAAGCCCTGATAGATAGCAGGGCTGAAATAAACTGCATAGATTGGCATTTCACAAAGAAAACCATCTGCCACTACAGAAACTCAGGAACCCCATGACCATTTGTAACATTGACTCCTTGGTGTTGCAGAACCAAAGAGTTCCGTCTACTCAACCACATAACCCAACCAACCTGGCAGATGACCAGGGATCTAATGATGAATCCTATGAGATGATATCTGGAGGTAAGGAGTGCTGAACAGCTGAAAGGGGAATCGGATAGAAGAGGGGACTGATGCAGGGGGACTTCCTATAATGAGATCTCCAGGACTACTCTTACAAGTCCTTGATAACTGATGAACTATTGCATCGTGGTTCTGTCTTCCTCCTAATACTAATACTCTATGATACTAGCATAATCATGGATGAACCTTGGGGTGAGGGTTCTGGCTCTTGGGTAATCACATAGCTGTTACCAGATTGCTATCCTTGAGAATGAAGTCGGTGTCACCATAGATCCTTGAGTCTTGTTTGATAACCCCAAAGGATGTTCCAACAAGAGTGCGATACTACTCATGGCTTAAATATCTGTAACGTCCTATACTAATATGATAAGATCCACACAGCAATGATAGCCTCTTGGGATCGCAGATATAACATCAGTACTTGGTATGAGAGAGAAGTACATCACGTGGTCTTTGATAGTTTCTGGTCTGGTGTCTTCCAATGAATGTCTTCCATACTTGCATGGGTTCTGGGTTCTGAACTAGCCGAGGTACAAGCTTGCTCTTTGGCCTTACATTGGCGGTTTGGTGGTGAGAGGAATAATATGATGGAACAATGGAAATGAAGGAAGAGGGATCGAGATCGGAATGGAAGATGTGATTGGTGTGAGTTTGTGAAGTGAATGAAGAGGTGAATCTGTGATTGTAATCAATGTGAAG
>JBBPJS010000313.1:0-18549 GCA_038088835.1 Singerocomus rubriflavus
CAGCCAGTTGGTGACTAGTCCCACGTCCGGTCTAGTGGATGGCAAGGACGGGTGGGTGGACATGATACGCGCGCGAAGACCAAGCGCTGCCGGGCCGCCACTGGAAAAGGTGGTTGGAACGAGCTGTGTTATATGCACCACGGAGCCGCGTCAAGTGATTTGTTGGCCGTGTCGGTGAGCACGCATTGGGATTACGTGATTGGGGTCCGATTGACGCGCACAGGTGCCTCGCACTTTGCGACGATTGCCGAGAAAACTTGGCGTCTCGGTCGTCCGTGTCAAAGCACACGTGCCCCTGTTGTCGAACCAGGTGAGGGACGGGTGCGACTGGTCTGTATCGGCGTGTGTCTGACTCGTCTGCGCTGCGCTAGTGTGGAAGGATACTCGAAAATATATATCCCCTAGCGTGCAAGCGTACCGAGTGTATTTTGGTCATGGCGCAATACCCCCCAGATGGCGTGCCTCTATCAGCTGTACTCATGTCCCTGCTATGGCAAGTATTATTATTGTACCCGGCGTGGGTGAGATAGGACGGATCGAGAAGGAACGTGTGACTGAAAATAGCACGAGAACCAGGGAAGGCCCATCCGGTTACTAACCGTAGACTCGCCAACCGAAAGGTGTCAGTGCAGGTGCGATCCCAACCGAATAGCGTCGTGTGTGCGATCCCCGCACCTGATCGTTCTTCTAGACTGGCATCCGTATATAGTCCGTCGCTGCTCGTCCGAATAGCCTTGTTCGGTTAGATACAAGGAACGACAGGCAACCCTTGAAAGATCGGGTCGGGGATCCACCCTAGCCGAGAGCTCTGCGCGCCTGCTGTCCTTGACGGACCAGTGCTGCGATGGGAAAACCTTTTCGACCGATGTCATCGTACACACCTAATGGACAAAAGGACAGCCGCCGCAGCATGCGATACTATCTATACCTTGAGCCTACTGACGTGACCGCGGGCCCAAGGGTCCATGGCAGCAGCACAGCGTATGCCTCTCAATACGTATGGGGACGCGAGGACGTGGCTCCTTTTGTTGGAAAGCGAGATAGAAGGCGCAGCACACGCCTGTGGAACTACAGCTTGGAAGGACGCCACAAATCTGAGCCTGGCCGTCTCTCCCACGTCCGTTCCCAGTCCATGTAGGGGTTGCGTTGAGTACCTGCCTGATTCTACCACTGGCCCTGCCATGTACGGCGAACACAGCTTGGGTGACTCGGCGGTCACCCCAGTCCGACGGAACGGACTGCCATCCTTGGTGAGCAAAATGCGCAAGTCCGACCTGGCCGGGTGACCACGGTCAACCCGGCGTATCATGACACATCCGGTGTACAAACGACGCACAATTGAGGGTAACATGATGACATTGGAGGATGCAGATGTGACTAGATACGGACAGATGTGGTATAAAACGTCAAAAAATATAGCGACACCACGGAATTATTAAATCGATAAGCAGACGAGAGCTATGCGGTTACTTGTGTTATCGGGTAACAAGGACGATGTGAACGGTGGTGTGACTTGTGTGCTGGCACAGAATGTGAGTGTGGAAGGGGGAATGCCCGAATCAAGTCCATGGTCGTTGGTGTGGGCTGGGATGTTTTCGATGAGATTTGTACCAGCTGCGTGCTGCTCTCGTCTGTATTCTCATGGCACGCTTTTGGACGAGTATCACGAGTGGGAACCATGTCGGTTTCTGGTGTGAGTGGCTCGGAGGAACTCCCAGACGAGGACGATTTGGGACTCGAGGGGTCTAAATCTGGACAGACTGCATGATTCACCGTGCGATAACGGGTACGAGCGTGAAGATCGACGTGGCGACGATAGCTGTGAGATGGTAAAGCGACCGCCGAGAGGGGATCATGGTGGCCGAGTATATCATCCTCGGTGACGGAGAGCTCAAAGTCAAGGACATCGAGGAACTCGCGTTCGATGCGGCCGACATCGCGCTTGCCAAACACACCCGTACAGAGTGCCCAGTGCATGTTTTTGAGGGTGGAATCGTTGAGATACTGGAAGAGGGGGCGATAAGGAACGGAGACTGCAAGGGGAATGAAGGGGTACCGTACCTTGCTTGCCACCATTACGGCGCCGAGAAAGACGCGCTCACACGCCCACTCCTCGAGCGCGATTTGTAGATGAGGCTTGGCCCTGTCGATATAGACGAGGGAGACGAGGATGGTCGGGATGGAGACCTCGGCGCGGGTGAGGACATCGGATACAAAGGTGGCGAATGAGGCATGCTCGGTGCGACGCAAGGGTGCACGACCACGACGCGAGGAGCAAGGGCGACCCATGGCATAGTCGACGGTGTCTACGACACAGTCGACGACATAATCTGAAAGGGGGGGGAGGGGATGAGCGGTGGCGTGTGAGAGGGGGTGATGGGGGACGAACCCAAGACGGGCCTGCCCAGCTTGATGTCGATGAGTTCGAGGAGGGCAGGGGAGTGGAGGGTGGGATCGACGAGACTGGCGTGGTGAAGCGGGGCGCGGGGCATGGTGGTGGAGAGGAGGGGACCGACATCATGACAGGCTGAGTAGGGCGAGTTATAAAGGGGATCCGGGAGAGTCAAAGGGCCGAGTCGGGAAAGGATGACGAAAGGGGACGCGAGGGACAAAGGGAGAGAAGATTAGCAAGGCAGGGCAAGGCAGAGGGGGGGGGTCAACTCCGAATCCGAGTCAGCGGGATCACTTGGCCTCGGAATTGCTTACTTCACACTCGGCCGGCATATTCGGCACAGCGATGCCGTCGGCTGTCACTCTTGCCGACACGTCACACTGGTAGAGGTGACTGACTCATATCCTATCCTATCCTATCCTCATGGACGACATGGAGGGTATCTCATCCCGACCCGCCCATCTTACTCGCCCGATTCTTGCTTCCCTTGGGGCGTCCCCTCGGCCGCTTCGTGCTGGTTGGGACTTCCTGACTCACGTCGCCCACACTCCGTTTCTCACCGTTTACCCGGCGATCGCGCAGATACCTAAGGCGTCATGTGAGTCCACTTGCACGTACACCATGATTAAGAATAGCCGGTCCGGGGCGCCCTCCACTTCGGCCAGCGAGCCATGACACGGATACCCATCCAAATCTGGCTCTTCGCATGCCAGCAGACACACCGGTCTTCGCTTCCGAACTAGGCCTCGCGAAAACACCGTCGCTACCGGCGTGGAAGTCGTCCACTCACTGAGATGTCTTCTCGTCCAGCGTGGCTTGCAGTGGCGGTAGGGGTGGCTGCCCGAGCTCTTGGCGTAGCCGATCCACTTCTGTCTTTGCCACCGCATACTCTCCATCTTGCAACTCACCGATCTGCTGACGAAGCTCGGCGCACCTTGAACACCCGTCAGCACACCACCATCACAATCAGACAAACCACCCATACTCTCGCGAAATAGACGCCTCGAGCAGGTCAGCCTGAATAAGCGTCAGAAGACCCGTTCACTCCATGCCAACGGACCATCCACCTTGTCGCGGTCTGAATTGATCTGATGGTACATCAAGGCACATCCAGTCAACAGGGACAACACTCGACGCAAACAAGGGACCTCCAACCTCTGCAAGAGCATTCAGCAATCGCGTTCGTTCACTGTCAAGTCTGCATCGTACGACAAGCGTATCAGAACATCGTGTGTGATCAATGGCACGCAGTCATGGGACGGTGGACGGCGTGCCCAGCCGTTGTCATCCTGCCATGGTGCAGACCATGCAGCGGCCCGATCATTCGTATCAGACGTACTTGTTTTTCTGTTCTCTGAGATCTTGTATCGCCTTGTCCTTTTGTTCCAAGCTCGCGTGTGCCGACACGATGTGCGCCGTATGGAGTTGTAGTGTCAGAGAGTGCTTCCTACAGGGTAAATGCGGTCAGCCAGTCATGATAGCACGGCTCTTTTAACCGGGAACAGGGCCCCGCATAGGCGGACAGAGAGATGCCCCCGTGAACCTACTTGAGCTCAGCCGTCCTTGCGAGCTGAACCAGCTCATGTGCCCAGTCCCCAGTCGCAACCAGCGGCGGCTTCGGGGGTGATGGCGTCGTCGTCGTCGTCGTCGTCGTCGTGGCATGTGGAGCAACCGTGCTTGGACCGGCAGAGAGGGACCCCATCAACGAGTTATGTCCATAGTCAGGGGGTGCAGTCGCAGAAAACTGCTGATACATTGATGCAATGAAGAAGATTGGAAAATAAGCAGACGCAGAATAAGCTTCCAGGGGTCCTCTTCTCTTCTCCGTGAAACACGCGGGACTCCGTGCACCCCTTCTCCGACCTCGACCAACTCCTCGATCCACCACGATGAGCGTCCTGAGGCCGTTCAGAGCGATAGACATGTTCAAATTCAACAACGTGTAAGTCTCAATCGCATGTCCTCTCCCGCACACCTAACATCCCTCAGCAACCTGGACGTCTGGACCGAAACCGTACGTACCGTCTCGTGCTCTCCATCACGCGCTGACAGGTCCCAGTATGCCGTCAGCTTCTACTTGTCCTATCTCTCGCGATGGTCTGATTTGTGTTGCGTCCAAGAGGCACCCAACGGACGTATGATGGGCTACAGTACGCCTCGTCCCCAGATATCGTGATCTCATCGGTCCCACATCACCGTCTCCGCACAGTCATTGGAAAGGCCGAGGGCTTGTCCACTGAATGGCACGGCCATATCACTGCAATCTCCGTCGCCCCCGAGTACCGCCGTCTCTCCCTCGCCCGCAGCATGGTCAATCATCTGGAGCTCGTTTCAGATGAGCATTACAAGGGTTTCTTTGTCGATCTTTACGTCCGTTGTAACAACGCGCTCGCAATAAACATGTACGAGGGATTCGGATACAGCGTGTATCGTAGAGTGAGAGAGTATTATGGCACGCTCAGTGTCGGAAAAGGTGGAAAAGACGAAGAGGACGCGTTCGGTGAGTCCAGGTCCACGACTTTAGTCTCCAGCAACTACCCTACTTTTTCAGACATGCGCAAACCTCTTTCCAGAGATCCTTTGAGACGCTCGGTGCGAGGAAACGGCCGCGAAGTGATCGTAAATGCAAGCTCCGTATCGTAACCTCTCATCTCGAATGTGTACGCAGTCCCGAGTTAATCATACCTTGCCTCGCACCTATATACTCAGCGGTGGTGGATCGTCAGGACCAAGAGCGGCAAGCTCCTCGTCGTAAAACTGTATCAGGCCAGCTTCGTTGCAACAAAATTCATGAAGCTTGGCCCGGATTTCATCGGCAGCAGCCGCAGGCCGATCCCTGCTCTTCATCGCCGTCCCCAGCCGGCCAGCTCCCATGAGGCGGTTCGTCAAGAAGAGGAATCCCCGTGTACCGCCCAGCACCTGAACAAACGCAACCCCTGAACGGTGGACAAACTGGGAATACTTGAATGGGGCTCGACGATAGGAGTATGTCACATCCACGTTCTTGGGGTACATATTCATCGCTTCGACATCGATGATGAACCCAAATCGTCTCAAAAGTGCATATTCAAAATAGTGCGTTGACTGTGAGCATTCTGGGATTCTCTTTTCTAGATCAGGGACGATCGGAGGTGGGATGGCCAGCCGTAACGGGAAACATGATTGAAACGCGTTACGATCCCGGACATCGCTAATTTCAGTCACATACGCTTCCACGAGCTTGAGTCCATATCTCTCAATTACCCTGCTCCACTGCCGAAGTGTGTCTTCAATACATCGAGCGGTGGACCCAATCCATTGAAGCTCGAAATGGAAGACTGTGCTCGGGTTTTGTACGATGTCATGGTACAAGATAACTGACTCCGCCTGGTCGCTTTTCTATAGAACAGGATCCGTGTTAGCATCAAGTAGGAAAGCTCAGAGGAACCGCGCCCCACTTTGCCAGGGTCAACGTCAATAATCATGCTCTGGGTAAGGATGATCCGCTTTCTCGTCCGCTTTGGACTGACCCCACTTGGTCTCCCCTGGCTGGACGGGTAATAGTTCCGTCCACTCAGGCTGTCCTCGTACTGGGTGTGGCGACTGGCTTTGAACCACCCTTTGGAAGGGGTGCTCACCGTCATATATTCCCCACTGAGCTGATAAAAGTAGTGCCTAAAATGCCTCAGCTGCCAAACTCGGACTCGAGCATAGTGCGATTCACCCATCCAAGAACCCATGTCGGCCCGTGCAATGAATAAAGAGTCCCTGATCGAGTAGTTTCGTCCCCCACTCCACTCCTTGCTCTCTGGAGGAGACATCTCTGAATTCCCGGACAAGCCAAGAAACAAAGTCGAATCCCGTAAACGAGTCTGGGTATTTTTGTCGATGCCACCGATGGAGTTTGATGGGTACACCGTCGTCATCGCGCATGGTCTTCGCAATGGCAGCCAGAGACATATCTGCGATTTCCCGCTCGCTCTTCATCTTCTTCTTGAGTGGACCAGCGGCATGTATCTCGTCGAGTTGCGACATGAGCGACTCATCTAGGATAGAATAGGCGGGACCTAATGTCGTGGGCAGGAACCTGACAGGTAGAAGTTGTTGTCCGCGTTCATCTGGCGGCTGCCAACGCGCCTTGGTGAATATCTCTGCGAGCTTATCGATACCCATTAGCCGAATCTCTTCCTCGTTCATTTTCTCTCCGCTGGGCCCATTCGTTATCTCGGGCGCATCAGCGGACGGGATAACAACGAATCTAGTGCGCCAATAGCGCAACGACTCGTTGAATTGGTGTTCATAGCCCGCAACTAGCATGTCCAGCCTGTCGAGGCTCGACTCGAGTGCATCCTTTGTTTGACTCGTGTGACCTACTCACCTATTCCATCCATAGTTTTCTAGTCCGTGCGACACGAACTTGGTCTTGAGTTCTGTGTAGCCGACACCCAACTTTGGCCAAATTAAACACTCATAGTCCAAGGGCTGCGTTGGAGGCATCCTCCGCACATATCGACGAACTTGGATTGCCTCCCCAGTGTAGGATATCATGTGTATTTCGTTACTCATGCTCAAATATACAGGCTCTTTGGTAGAGTTCAGGACTTCAGCTGCGCCGCCCGGTTTGGGCACAGTGTCTTCCTCGCCCATGAACGACTTGGGACGGTGCAGATTTGACCTTGTGTCCGACGAGTCTTGGGAACGAAGCACAAATTGGAAACCTTGCGCGAGCCGGACGGCGACCATGCCTCGCATCACAACCAGAGCCCAAGCACGGCGGACTTCATCGACCGTACCCTGCACATTCGGCGGCTTGACCAAGAACGAACGCATTTCAGTAGGATCCACAACGAAATCATACGAGAAAACATCGTAAGAAGACTCCAGTTCTGCGTTGCTCGGGAACTGTTCCACCGTCAGTGGGAGACAAGAGGGTGTGACCATCGACTTCCACTTGACCTCGTGTTTGTATATCGGGGTAGGAAAGATATGCTCCCATCGACGGGCAAGCGAAGACTGTGTGTACGATACCACAAACTGGGGACGTGAAGGATTTGTCCGATAGCTTGACTGTGGTGACGACGACGATGGCGGTATGTTCAGCGACACGAGAGCGGCGCTACGACGTCTCCCAAATGTCGGTTCATCACGCGGTGGTGTACTCAGTGGTGAATATCGTGACATAGAACCACGGTGAGGAATTGCTATCGGTGGATCCTCTTCATACGTACGACTCAGTGTCGTCTTACCCGAAGCAGTCTGAATAATGGCCATAGGTTGGGGTGAGCGCGAGATGGATGCAGATGGTGTCACTGCCCTATTAGGTGTGATAGGAACACGAACAGATGGGGTGGGTGTTGTTGGGGTGATGTTATGGGTCAAAGTGTTTTGCGATGACTGTGGCTCAGCGGCCGAATTGTTACGGAAAGGATTGTAGAGCCAAGATGGGGCGAGCTTCGCGAGTCGTGAGGTCGTAGAAGGTAGTGTAACATTGTCGGATGTTACAACATTTGAGACCGACGGAGGCGCAGAACGGCCCGACCTCACAGACGACTGAGATGGAGAGGTACTCAGTCCAGTGACTGAAGGTACTGGAGCGTCCTCGTCACCTTCGGGTGGAAGTTCCAGAATGATCCGACGTGGGCTCTCTTCGATTGGTGTGATACGCGTAGAGACAATAGAGGTCCGGTGTGAAGCCATTCCGCGCTTTTCGCTCATCGCAAATGAAGTTCGAGTGCTAATCGTGGGCTTATTTTCCTTCTTGGACACAAACAGGTCTAGGTCCGCCTGCTCCGCCTCAGCTTCAGATGGAGCCCTGTCCTCACTGAATGAATCTCGAGGGGCTACCAACAAATCTCGAAATTCGGGTAAGAATGGCACTTCGATAGTCGAAAGGACATCATGATCCAACAGACCCAGCATCTGTATTTCATGCATTTTAGCCCTTGCGATGAACCTAACTCGATACAAATGTCAGCCTAGTATTTCAGGAAAGGTTGCCTTGCAACAAACCTATCCCTCCGGAAAGGCAAGTCCATTTGTTTGTCCCAGAATGTCACACCGATCCAAAATGGCTCCCACCAAAAGGTCACTTTCTCTCGTGCAGTCATATCGCCGGGTATTTCATCACCACCCCATAGCGGGTCCAATTCGCGCGCGCTGTTTTTTGCGTCTCTGTCGAATCTGGGTTCGTATCCCTGAAAGCTGAAGATAGGACTCTGATGCAACGGAGCCTTTGCAAGACAGACAAGGTCGAGCCCGAACCCTTGATCCAGCATTCTGGTCGTTGTTAGGCGCAAGAGTTGTTTAGATACTCTAAAATATCCGGTTCCTGGTGTTATGATGATCGTTGAGACACCTGTTGATGACAACGAGCGGTCGATATAATGGGTCTCATTGGGATTAAGACCCAAGTTAAGAGCTTCGAGAATGGGACCATCGTGAGCATATGATATTTGTCCGACCAGACGTGCTTGGTCAGGTTTGGCAGACTCCACGGAAGCTTGGTGGTAATGATGCGCCAGGAGAATGTCCCGTTGAAAGGCCCAGAAGGAGTCTTTTAGGAGAAACAAGGTCGGCTTCCAGTCATTGATAACTTCTAGGTCTGTAATGATCTTGAAAAAGTCTTTGTACCACCTTCCATCCTCGTCACGACGTAAGGGTCCAGCAGCATACTCCAATTCCGTTGCATCGTAATAAACTCTGGATATTAAAACGATTGTGACGGTGTGATCTGTGCCTGCTTCTCGCCATTTCGAAAAGAGCGCAGGGAGAAAAGAATGAACAATTTTTTCATAGAAACGTTCGCCGTCCCCAGAAAATTGCCAAAGCTCACGACAGACTTGGATGAATATCGTGACCTTGGCTGACAATGACCTATAAATTGTTTTGGTCCTTGGTGTCAGATAGCCTGAGGACACCTAGTGAGGGAAGATGTCAGGAGAAAAAAAAGGTGAAGTTGCGCAACTGCTGTCAACCCCACCTTTTGGCCCCTGATGTAAATGTTCTGAACTTTTGCGGCGATCATGCCGATAAAAGAAATGTCTTGGTCAACGAAAACACATTGACCGACCAGATGTTTACCAAGTCTCCACATCTCGTTGCGACCCAGGTACTGATCGGCAAAACAGAACTCGACATAGTCGGCCGAATGACTGTCATTGTCTACCTGGACATCTAGATGAGTAAATGGTGCGTATGCAGTTCGATCTTGTGCACCTTGGTCACCGTTACTTCGGTGTTGTTTTTCACGGAGAATGCATCGGCAACGTTTCTAGGTAAGGATATCTGGAATAGCTGAGCCAAGTCAGATATGTGAACTACGAGCAAGTCACCTGAAGGGTTGGTTTGGGGCAGCCTTCATCTTTGGGTACGGTAAAAAGATAACCAGAGGTGTCTTCGGACTGTGTTACGCGCAGCAGGTCTCCTTCTGTAACCCCGGGCCACCATGATCGATTGAGGATGACTTTTGGTGATTCCTTTGGGTCGTGCACCCATGTGTTGAGAACCCTCGAGTCGCCCAACTTTAGTGGACCACTGGCCGTGCCAGGCGGCACCCTAGCCAGAGACTGGGCGGTGTTGGATCGCTTTCGACTATACTGAAGAATAGGTTGAGACTGGGAGTCAGGACGAACAGTGGTAGCCATTCAGCACCAAAGTTGTACTTGACGCTTGATTAATATGGACTCAACGAATGATTTTCCTTTTTCGTTTCTCGCCCAGTTCATCACGTCCAACAATTTGTTGGCGCTGCAGTGCTCTTCCAGGCTCTGCAACGCTGGGCGGTGCGAAGCTTCTCCAACTCGTTTCACTTTCATTCAACGTCACACTCTTTTCTACACCTCTGGTGGTCGTTTCTGAACCAAGAACCTATCAATGTCACTAAACCAAACCTCCCATGAAACCATGGACGTATATCCTTTTGTTGCCTTGTCAACACCTGACTCCAACTCCTCCATCGGCACTGCCAGTTCCCCCACATTGCTGACCCCCGAGTCCTTGCTACACGAAGTGTGCTCGTCCCCAAGTTCCTCCCATGGCACCCTGACTGTCAAGTTTGCACCACTTCCACAAATAAACCCCAATAGAAAACGGTCCTTGGCGCCTCTGGGTGTATCTGCACGTTCGCGCCGCAAGCGGGATATTCAGCAGGAAGGTGGACCCTTGTTATGGTCCACGGTCCTCGACACGCCAGAGGAAGATTTGGAGGACCCAATCATCGTGTTTGCAAAATTTATAAAGAGGACGGGCGAATCACTATGGCGGAGAGTGAGGCAGGGCAGAACGGTGTTGCAGGAGGATGTGTCACACCCTGCAGAGCACATCCTAGACATCAGCTCCGTTTTCCGCGTGGGTGATATGGGACTATCGGAAAGGGATCAACACGAAGGGGATCAGCGAGGGTGTCGAGCGTCTTGGTCGCCCTCAGTCGGGCGCGGGATGCTCAGCCAGGACGAGACGATTACTAGTGATTTGTCCTGTTGTTCGGTGACTCCATAACTGGTTTCCGCTACAGGTTGCTTGCTGGTTACTTTGGATGTACTGGGTTTGTAGGGATGTACCTGGTATCCGGTTAATATCTCGCTTCGAGCCGATAGTCATCAAATATAAACCGAGTGTGGTACTGCACGTCGGCCTCCGACTGCCTTGCTTTCAAGTTTCCCCGTTTCTTTCCCTCCATCCCTTCTTTCCTCCCTCATCAACCTTGCGTCGTGGCGCGATATCGCCTGCTCTAGCTTAGCATGTCCTGTACTCCAACACCTACAGCGACACTATATGCCACCGTCTCGTCCTTTGTCCCGTCAACCTCGTACGCCCAGAGTACGGCAAGCACCGGGGTCCAAATGACCATTGTCGTGCAGCCGTCGTGTGCTACTTCAGGCATCGTCAATGGCTCGTCCGTCGGGTGCATATCAACTGTACAGGTCACGCGGACGAGCACGGTCGGAGGTAAGTGTCCTTGTCTTCAGTCATTACTGCTTTCATCTTTCCTTGGCGTGCTGAGGCAACGACGCGCTTCATCTGCTCTAGTGCGCCTAGGACAGCCTAGCACTGATCACCAGCTGATGATATTTGCTAGATGATACCCAAGCCGCGCAGGTACCGATTGTCGTGTCCGTCCCAATAACAGAAACCCATCCCACTCGGACCTTGTTCGCTCCATGTCCTAGTGGAGGTGGCAGCTCATCGGGGTCACAAACCCCTGGGCAGTCCTCCACGAGTATCCCACTGACCACGTCCGTCCTTGTTCAAAGTACTCCTCCGCCTTCCACGGTCATTGTGCCGTCATCGACGACGCTTGCAGATGGCTCGGTTGTGCAGACTGTTGTCACAGTGGTTACAACACCAGCCCCAACTTCAGTTTACGTTCCTACTTCCTTGGCCAATCCTAGCTTGCAAGGTGATGGCTCACAAGGGTCAGGGACAGATGTCGCACCCATAGTCGGAGGCGTTCTAGGCGGATTCCTTGGATTGATAGCAGTCGTGGGATCCCTTTGGTGGTTTTGGTAAGACTCAAGTGCCTCGTGTTTTAAACCCTTACTGACGATATCAATATCTCATAGTCGGAGGCGTCGATCATGGGATGACATTTTTGAAAAAGAGGCGCTACAGAATGACGACGCTTGGGTGCCGACCGTATCTGCACGCCATGAGCGCGGTAGTCGCAGACCCGACTCGAGTGCTGATCCCAAGCCGTACCAATACGGTCTTGTTGGACACGTTATCCCCCCTGCCGCGGCCGGCGAGCCCCTGAGGACCTCACCTCACGGCTCGATTAGTGAACACTCAGGTATGCACAGCCGCAACACGTCGCTCTCTGCAATGCCGTTGCTACAAGGTACCTACACGGGATCTTCAAGACCTTCCACTGCCGGATCTGGATTGAACGTTCAGACTCTTCCTGATTCCACGGTGTTGAGTTCTGTTGGCAGTATGGAGAGGAATCCTCGTTCGGTGTCCATGGCCTCACAATCGAACAACATGGGGCCACCTTTGGACGACCAGTTGTCTCCGACGTTGCTCGATACTGGGACGCCAATTACGGGCAACCTGGCGGGTTTTGAGTCACTGGATCGCTTTGGGAGCCCTGTCTCCTCTACAGAGCGACGTGTCTTACAGATCGTCAACAATGATCCACCATCGCCCACAGACACCATAGCGCCGGAAGTACGTCGGACATCTTCCAGACTTTCGTCTCGTGTCATTGTGCACACGGACGCCGGGCGGGTTCCCGAAAGCTCCTTAACAAATCCGCCTGCTTACTCACGCTAAGTCATTGTGCGATGCGCCATCACAAAGAGTGGGCACTGTCCCACGTCATGACCAACTACAGACGTACCTAGCATTACAAGGACGATGTTGACGTGGACTATATTCTTGCATTTCTGCTATGGATGCTCCTTTATCTCAAGCAACTTCGCAGTCTATGGACAGTACATACAACATCGTTTCCTTGGCGGCTCTTGGGTAGATATACTTGGTTCATTAATAGGTTCTTTTTGTGGTGAACGCGGCAACGAGGACAATGGATGGTGTACTTAGGTAATCATCGAAGTGTGGTAGAGAACAATACAGTCGTAACGCGTCCTGGCGACTATAAAGGCTTTTCGTCCGCGTCCATGGTATGTATCTCATCCCCCTCCTTTGGTCTCCTTTCTTCCGGTGCTGGGTCACCTCATTCTCTTTCTTGCTCGTTGATACCACGCTCTCATGGCACCCATGAACACCTGTACGTCTATGTCCACCCGTCCGAGTCGTGGACTCATCACTCGCAGACATCTTCTTTGGCCTCAATGCCGTGCGCGTGGTTAGCATCGTGTCCCTTTTGCTCGTCTTCGCGAGCAGCATCCTTGTCATGGTCACGGACATCGAAGCCGTCAACGCCTACCAATCCGCCAGGCAGAGTAGTAACGCCACCAGTCAGGCGTTCGTCGAATGTGACTACATAGAGTATGTTCTCAGTTCACGCACTTTCTCCCACCCTCACGTCCCCCGCAGAGATAGCACGGTTCCAAATCAGATTGGTGGTGCCTTCTGGGCGGTCATAAATCGCCTCTTCATCATCTTCCAAGTCATCACCCTCATTTTGTCCGAAGTTGGCTGGCCTGCTGCATTCTTTGATCGCTTCTTCCCCGTGTTAGGGACTCAATTCGGTCTCGGCGCATTGGGCATATTCCAGGGGCTGTGTGTCTACTCCTATTGTTCCTGCCGCGCAACATGCTCACTTTTCTCTATTCAGAATCGGTGCTTCGGTCCTTTCTCAACACGTTGACGATTTCACCCTCGTGGCTGCCTTTTTCCTCTTTGTTGTTGGTTGTCTTAACATGTTTCTTGGTCTCATCTTCCGCGAATCGGCGAAGGAAAGACGCTCCATCAAAGCATGGCGTGCTGGTCCCCAGGATACCCTTCCCACTCACTTGTCCCCTGCCGCAAACCTGAACCGATCTGCTACTTCAACATCGAGACAGTCTTATACTTCTTCAACAGTGTATGAAGAGAAGGGACATGATAATACCGATTTTGGAGCTGCAAGGAGTGTGAGCCGTGCTGGATACGGTTTTGGACGCCAAGGCGAGAAGGCAGCAGGAATGAAAGGTTTGTCATGTCCCACTATTGTTATCTCATAGCAATAACTGGTGCCTCAGGCTTCCTCATCTCTAAGCCCCTTGAAACGCTCCCGCGTTATGCTGCACGCCCAACGAGTGCACCCCACAATGTCTCTCGCTCACAATCACCAGCAGTTGATTCTGAACCACGCTTTCATTCTAGCGGCACTGCCCTGTAATTATATTCCCAAGTCATTGATTGATTACGGATTGTCACGATCGATGGATAGCCTTGCTCAGGCTCTGTAGACTTGCATGCGCACAAGGACCTTTAGTTATCGGACGTTGCAACCTAACACATACTACTAACTGTAATGTTTGTATATCTGAGCTGGCATGATGTGACGTGTAGCTTTAGCCCAAAATCAATATAACTTTATCATTCCTCTTGCATTCGGTACATATGGTTGAATCCACATCATCACTTTGTTGTGTTATTCAGAGTCATCGGACATGTCCATGTCAACCACTGATTTGTCCTCAGCAACATCAGCATTCCCCTCAGATTTCACCGAAGACATTAATCTTCCGTCGCTTTTTCGTGGAAGGAATGGATGCACAGAGGTATCCGATATCGGTAGCAGAAGCGGTGGGGGGTAGTCGATGGTGGAGGGGGAACAAGGTCCTCGATAACGGCATCCACAGCTGAGTATCTCAAGGTACCAAAAGCACTAGGCGCTCGCCACGGCGGCGCCGACGAGGTGTTATTTGTACCCATGTCACTAGACAGAATGCGTTCCCATAGAGCTCTCCTTTCCGGAGCAAAGGTAGCACTCGCTCGAAAAGGCGACGAAGCTATCCTGTCCAGCAGTGTGCTGTTGTAAATAGACAGAACCGAGGAGGAGAAATATGTATTTGGGTAGATTGCCCATCGGGTCGGTTCTGCACCGACAGGCGCGGTCGACGAGCTCGATGCAGTTGAAGGTGTCGAGAGACCTCGCAAATTGAACAGTCTCAAGTCAACCTCTTCGTCATCGTCCGACGCACCCTCGAAGATTGTGAATAAATCCCGACCTGTAGTCGCGACCTGCTCTTCTGCCTGGTCTTCTAGAATGCAGGATGTAACCAACAGCCTCGGGTCGCGGTAACTAACCCATCCGGGCGGATAACCCCAGTAGGCCATATTACGGAGCCACTCGACCGAGTTCCCTGGGTCCTCTTCTTGCAATCCAAGTGCGTCTCGTAGAAGAAGACCACGAATCACACCTGGCTCATACCGTGTAAGCCATTCGAGTCGTTGTTGTTTCCAACCTTCCGCGACGTGGAAACGAGTGGTTTCTTGTCCAAAGGGGCCACCGGGCTCATGAAGAAAGTTGAAGAGCTGGCGTGATAATGAGACAAGCTGACGATGGATAGGTTTGGGGCATGATGCAACGTTGTGGACGGGAGAACTACAGTTGAAGCACAGTCTGAGGTCGTGCCCGGTAGGCGGAAGTAATCTGTCTTCTTCTCCAAGGGCAAGGCCTGGAATTCTGTCATAGAGGCAGGAATGTCAGTACCCATGAAGTAGGGCAGGAGGATGTATAGAAGACGCAGTATCGACGGTGAAACAGTCATCTGGACCGTCGACTATTTCGTCGACTTCTCGGACCCCAGACTTGCTTCCCGTTGCCTCAGCGCTTCGAGTACTAAGGAAGCATCCCAGCGACCCTTGGCTATCTCCTTCCCGTCGAGATGCAGGGCGGGTATCCAGAAAATGTATTTCTTCTTCCACCTTTCTTGACCTTTCTCCTGAATGTTGATGACTTCCAGGTCGAACTCTCGCTGCGCGCTCGCGATGAGTTATGACCGCTGAATCAATGGCAAGAGAACTCGCGCACCTGTTTCTTCACTTTGGCTAGTTCCGCCTTGGCTATCTGGACATTTGCACTCGTCACTATACATGTATCAGTGCTTCAGAATACCCACCTCACAAAGAGAGCACTGAGAACCAGAGAAGAGGGTCAGACGTGCGATCCTCGCTGCCATCTGGTGCAGTGGGTGGTATTAATGGTGGCTGTGTCGGGAAAACAAAACGTGAGGCTGCCGATTTTGATTCCGAAGTACCCGACGCGTTTATGCTCTGCTGCTCGTCCTCGCCAGTTCACGCTCAATGAATTGCTGGAATGTCCATTCAAGAACCAGCCTGGCTGAAGAGAAGTGAGATCCTTTTCTCCGTCACGCTCTTCGTCCTGACGTATTCCAGCACGGCCATGTCCGTTTTTCTCTCAGGGACGATGTCTCTTTGCAGACTCTTGCAATTTTCTTCACGACCCCAAAGTGAGGATTGCTGTTAATCAGCCGCTCTTTGGTACCGCCATACAGGTTAAACAGTCATCTCGCCCTCCCAAGTCCGTCTTTGACCCTCCTTCCATCGTCGTTAACTCTGCCAGCCCACGTCCGGTCAACCTAACAAGTCCGGAGGGTCCGGCGGACTATGTTCAAGACTCGTCGCGCTACTCAAGTCTCTTGTCTGTACTTTCTGATGTCATTGGCTCTCCTTCCGACTTTGCCATGGAGACCGAGCAAGGTACTCCAGTTTGTGCAGAGTTGTCCTTGATTCATAAACCCCACTCCGAAGGCATTTTTGCTGATCCGAGTAGATCCAAGATGGAATCTTTCCTTGCTGGAGTGGATGACAAACTTGCCGCAGAGTCCGTTCCCGATTGCGCAGAAGTCGCCGACGGGAATGCGACATCTTATTTCGTGGAGGGTGTGAAAGCTCATGTAATAGGGCCCGAAATCGAAGAAGGCGATGATGACGAAGATATGAACGTTCAAGGCGTGGAGGAGGATCCTGCGGTCATGGTATCGAATAGGCAATCTACTCTCTCGTCATTCACTGGCGCGTCGCTATTAGCCTCTCCCCGGAATAGTGTCTTCGAAGAGTCTTCTGTGAACATCCCCAGTGAGGATGGTGTGGTGGACCTCTTGTCCCCCGTTCGACTGTCGGCTAAGCTCCAACCATTTCCTACTGCTTTCAAAGTCAAGAGAGGGGACTCAATAGATTCAGGATATGCCGATGCAGACAGCTGGGTCAGTCCTGTTCCATTCCCGCGATCCCCGCCCACAAGCTTCCAGTCTCCAATTACATCCCGATCTCACTCGCGGCGAGTATCACACTCTTCTCCCGTATTCCGAGATAGAAGAGCATCATACAACATTAGTGCTTTACGTCCCTCCTCTTATCATCCTATCGAGGTCATCAAAGAAGTCAAGCTTGATGAGAGTTCGGAAGACAATTGTAATCTTACATATGCTATTTTGGGTGCCTATGGCACCCTGTCTTCCGAGGAACAAGGAGAAGATAGGACTTGTGACACTTTGCAAGTGAATGTTGCCGTTGTCGCAGAAGAGGCCGAAGCAGACGACAAGCTACCAGAGGTTCCTGTGGTTATGTGTAGCCCGCGACAGTGCTCCATTGAACACCTTCATCCAACAAGAAAGTGCGATCGAGATTCGTGCAGCCAGCTTTCCTTCGTTTCCGATGACAATGTGTCCTTTAAAACTGCGCTTTCAACACAACCTTCCTATGATAACTTAAGCGACGTCTCCAACACATCACTTATCAAGCACGGCTCTCTCCCTCCCTCCCTCCTGGGCTGTTCAACTCCCAACTCGTCGGCACGCTCGCATTACGGTGATGTAAACGAAATCTTGGAACAGCCCATTGCAAATTCACATGTGCGCAGACCTTCTTACCTCATTTCTACGACAAGTCAGACCGACAACACTGGCCTCTTCAAGGCTCTTGTTTCCAAAGAGTGTTCACTCCCGGAAGAAATGCCTACCGACTCAGACATACTGTTCGCCTCTGCTAGTACCGATCTTCACGGATTTCCACTGGAGGAGGTTGCTGCCTCGCGGGTACCCCAGTCTGGTGTTTGTCATTCCGATGGACGTTCTCTGATATCGAGTCGATCAGCGGATACCTCGCACAATCTACCATCTGCCAGGGACGATCTGGTCTGTGTCCCTCCAGGAGTTGGTGACTTCTGTGCATTAGAAAAGGTTGTTACCCTGCAAGAAAGCTTGTCTCGTGCACTCCACTTCGACGAGTGTCCTCCAGACTTGACGTCGGCAAAGACCTCTTATAGTCCTTCAACTAAGGATGCCTTTGGCCCTACACCTTTAGGCGGCGATAATCCCTGGGACTTTGCAGTAGAAGACGTTGCTCTGCAGGAGTACCTTCTCGGTACTTTGCATCGCGATCAGCGCTCTCCCAGTCTGAGCCCATCAATGGAAAGTATTTACAACCCACAATCATGCAGGAGTGTCTGCAGCAATGCCGCTGCAGGTGCCGATGATATTCAGGAATCCGCTTCAGAAGATGTTATTGCCCTGCAGAGACGCTTTTCCGGAGTTTTGCATCTCGATCAATGTCCAAAACAGAGCTCATTAATGCAGAATTCCTGTAACCCGCTTCTCGTCAAGCACATTCCCGAGTATGCGCCTACAGACGCCGATTGCAATGATTCTAGGCCCCTGGAACCATCACCTGCCACTTTGCAAGGTCCTCTCGCAGAGTGCGCCACAACTGGGACAGACCAAAGTTTGGTTGTAAAGAACAGTTTGGAGTTCGATGAAACCACTGGG
>JBBPJS010000314.1:0-18523 GCA_038088835.1 Singerocomus rubriflavus
ATTTACGGGCAAACGGATTGTCTCCTAAACCACTATTCAATCACGATCTCTGCGACTTCGTAAGGACCTGCTCACGTTTGGGAGAGGCAGGGCTTGCACTGGTTTCACCGACTGCCCGTCGTTTAATGTCTGCGTCGGAACTATTTGATACGAAATCCACTTCTTCCCATTTCCTCTTCCCGTCGAGGGAAGCCGAGTGCGTAGCTATTTGAGCAGATCGTACATCGAACAGTAGACCAGGCATATTCGAGCCGGTGAATTCCGAACACTCGGTCATTCCTGCCGAGCGAGTTAAACCCGGCCTCTCAATCTTGGGAGGAGGATCAAAGTTTTGCAATAGTTTCGGCCGTTCCATGTATACATCCTCCTGTTCAAGCCGCCGCCTCCGTTCCCTTGCCTCCTCTGCTGGGCTTGGTTCATCTTCACGCCATCGCTTAATCGCGTCAATCTTCTCCTGGAGACCTATCAGTTTGTAGAACCCAGCAAGCTGGCTAGCAGCAGCTATAGAATGTGTGAAGTGCAAGCGCCTGGTTAACTCTAAAACACGAGGCGCTTTATCCGCTTTACAGGCTGCTTGAATAAGCTTAATGATCAATTTATCGAGCTCGATTTCTCGCTTATCGAGCTCGGACGATGTCAATGCATCTCCCAGAGCGTCACGGGCCAGATTAATGTGCATTCGTTCTCGAGCGAGTCTTCCGACATATAAGCAGGAACCAGGTGGAATGCAGCAGCAACATACCTCTCTTCAATAGAAGATTCCACTGGCTCTTTGTTTTGGAAGTTTCGGAAAGGTAGTTTGACAGGTAGTTCCTGGACAAGTGGTCTCGGAAACCCTGGATGTTCTTGTCTGCCCTGTGACATAACATAGGTTTTACCCAGGAAACCGTGATAAAGACATGTAGTACCTTCAAGATGACACACGTAAGAATATCCCGAGATAAACCAACCGGCCAATACGACTCGTCCTTCCCTTGCTTACGTTCAAACGTATTTGTATCCAGTAGACGTGCCCAAGTTGCACGATTAGGCCGCCGAAAGTTGATCATAACATGTATGAACCCAGCGGAGTCGTAGATTGCTGGCGCCTGTTAGGAACATGTCACTATGATATGGTAGCAACAATGGCAAGAACGCACCCCCTCGGCAGTTATACCAATCCACTTAAGCACGTGGCCTTTGGGTATTGGCAATGGTTTTGCTTGGAGTATCTCAAAGTCATCAAAGGATATCAATGTTGCCATCAGGCCTTGTGAGCCTAGAGGAAAATGATTGAGTACGCCATATAACATAAAGAATATGGCTACTTACCGTCAATGGTAGTAGCACTTGGTCTATGAATGACCACTACATATTCTTCTCCGGCAACTATGGTTACATACTCGCCTTCCAGACCTAACACAACGCGTTCAAGACCGGTCCCACTTAAAAACGTAAGGTCTCCGGCACTGGTGGCAATCACAACATTCCCTTGGCCCTGGATATCCCCTCCAGAAGATGACGGATCTCGTAGTGAGCGCAACGGTTTTTCTCCCCCAGCAGCTAGACCGAGGACGTGCTGACCCAAAGGAAGAATATACGTCCAGTCGCCTTGGGTTGACCAAGTTCCATAGGGTTTGTATAGCACCTGGGCAGGGTGATCCTGCTCAGGCGGGCAAGCGAGAAGCACACCACGTTCACCTAGGCAATCTTCATCAATAAAGTGAAACAAAGGACGTCTGATACACCCACCTAGATATCCCAAATCATATTTAAAAGGGTCTGAAAAATGATAGCTCTTGTGTATAGAGAGATCGTGAAAACCGATATTGACTATGTGATGTGTATCCTGATCTGTAACATCGATCCAGCCCACCATATTGTACGCTGCATCGGGGTTATGTATTAGGTAACATACAGTGCACAAGGAATGTATACCTACCGAGGTATCGTCTCTTGCTATCCATAGGCGTTGATCCTGGCTGGAAGGCTGGCTGTGCCTTCGTAATGCTCACTACCAGATCTCTCCTGAGCAAGAATAATAGTTTATTTCAATGAACATACCCATTTCTTTCACGAACCCATCCCCATCTGTAGCTCGCCCCTCGCCATGTTCATCCTCCAAGCCAATACCGACGTCATCGATTATCCAATCATCACCATAGTCATGTACAGCTCCAAGAACACCGTCCCTGTCCCCGTCGGCTGGATCTTCTCCCCGAAACATTGGTGCAGACTTGCATTTGACAGCGGCGCCTTGCACACCGCCCGCAGCAACTGTTTTCACAGGATCTGGTGAACCAACAGGAATTGGGTCCCTCCACCAAGTTAGTATCCCTCCTGTATCTGCCCATGCAAGGAGGTTCTGAGAAGGTGAAAATGCGACTTGTGTAATTAATGTGTCAGAAGAACTAGTATGTCTACCAAAATTATGTCAGATTTCTTTTCCACATATACATCCTCTACTCACCGCCAAAGAACATGCTTAGTCTGCGTGCTCCAGATAAGAATTCCTCCTTTACAAGCGCTTGCGAGATATATTCCATTAAACGAAAGTGTGAGTGCTGTCGTAGCGCCTGTTGCATTAGGATCTAAGAGGCTGAAAGACTTGCTCCAATTCGGTCGTGAGACGGCAACAATTTCTACACGGAGTAGTTCGTATCAATGGCCCAATCAGGTAAACAAAGATACTGAACGTACCGTGGGTCCTAGAGGCTACGAAGAAATGCTGCCCAGATGGATGCCACACTGCAGAGCAATCATACATGAACTCTGATGACCTGAGTTGGAACTGCTTAGCGAGAGAATGAATTAGGAAAGCAAGAAAGATGGTATTACTCGGTATCTGCCACGGCCGGAATGAGACCGTCAATTAGCTTTTCGACTTTTGGTTCATGCTCAGAGACGTCCCACACGGTGATCGTACCATCAGCTCCACTAGCAGTCTATAGACCATTAGTCCGTGGGTTACCAACGTGTACACAGAAGCATACGAACAAGGATGGTGCCTGAGGGATGCCAAGTCAACTTTCGTACACACTTCCTATGGCCACTCAGAATTTGAACGTTGGTAACCTCTTTCAATTCCACAATCTTGACGATTGTTTCACTAGTAGCTATAAGCGGCTGGATAGTGCAGAGCAAGAACGATCATACTCCGTTGCAACAGCGATACGCTTTCCTGCCGGATCGACAGCGACAGCTCGAATACATGCACCCGCTGCATTCATAATCAATCCATGAAGATCGGGTTTTCCGTGAAGGTAGCTGCGAACATCGGAGTCTTTGCTTCCGGACAACCAATACTCATTCTGATACGACATGGATCCAAAGATGGCATGTTTGTTCGTTAACATCAGGAGAAGCGGCGGTAGACAGAAGGGACATACGGAACTTGAGATAGCGGTTATTCCTTCGTCGGCTTCATATGCAACTTCTGGCTCCTGGTATTGATCTTTGTCCATCTGCCATATTCGTACCAAGCTGTCTGTGCCACCAGTGTATGATAACCTATGCAATACGGATATGGCGGAACATCTCGTCAGGAAACATGGCCCACCTGGACGAAAGCAAAAAAAAACACTTACTTTCCATCCCGCGAGAAGGAGAGACATGTGTATCCAGGTTCGTGCGCAGAGTTAGTGAGCACCTGAGACGAGCTTGACATGAGTGACGGCGCTTGAGTTTGGGAATTAGAGAAAGTGTGCAGTCGCGTAGTACTAGTCACGCGTCGCGTGTTGTCACTTCACGTGACTTGTGACATGATCTTGCCGCACTCAGCTTGTAGCAATTGGAAGTGGAACAATGTAAATATTCATTCATACAGCCAGACAAGCTCCCAATAGGTTTTCAAAAAGCTCATCTAGAATCCTCCCCTTTGAGCCACCGAACCCATTAGACTTCAAACAGCATAAAGGCCTTCCTAGCTGCTTTCTCTTTTGCAGGAAAGATAGGACAACATCCCAGTCGAAGTGTGGACCATCAAAATGTAATGTATGGAGTTTTTGGAAGGCTTCTCTTCTTGCATCATGTGCAAGGTACGCTAGTATTGAATCCACGCTATATCTTGAGAGTGAGAGGCTTTCGATGTTAGGTGCGGCATGGACGAGAGCGCTGGCGATATCAAATCCTTCAAATGGGCTATCAACGGTAACATGGCGGAGGGAAATGAAACGAGGCGCCTCCCGCTTAAGGTATCGCAAGAACAGCTGGATCTCCCTTGGAGATGAGACATTGGTAAAGTCAAGAACAAGCTTGTTCAGTGCTGGAGTGATAATCGTTTCCATGAGGCCCGTCAAATAGACACGTGAGATGTCAGGGCCAGGTTTAAGCGTAAAGGACCGTAGTGATGGCATTTCAACAACGTCTATCGCACCTGAATAACCAAAGTCGACAACCTCGTCGAGGAGTACTAGGCGAGAGAGGGATCGTAACCCCGACAAGAGGTTTAGAAAGATCGTTGCAGGGAAGCTGAATGCCGGGAGCCCAGACAAAATCAGGGAAGTAAGATTTTTGATCGGAATGGTAGTTGAAATTGATAACAGCTCCCCGAGTTCTAGGTGAGTCAACTTTGGGAATGAGGCAGAGGAGAACGTAGGTTCCCATACACCACCACGTGGATGATGAAGGACAAACTCCTCTAACAATGGCGCTCGACTTCGACCAAGCCCACCCAACAGCTCTGGAACCGGAACATTAGTGCGTATTTCCAGACGACGACAGATATGCATGTGATTGAGTATTGTAGCAGTGATACGCGGAAAATCTGCCGCATAAGCTTGCCGTGCATGAATACCGCAAACAAAGTGCTGTCGGAAGGTGATAGCCAACGGCAATCCCTGCGAACGAGTGAGGTATAAATCGACTAAATCCGTGGATTGCTTGATGTAGAGGCGAATATACGTCCATAACGAAGGTGTTCCGATGGCTACCGCGCGCCAGTAGTTCGAGACATGAGATATCAAGAGCTCAGGCCTCGCGACTGGACACTCCGGTGTGTCGGGTTCGGATGGAGATGGCTGATACTCCACGCAAGCATCCGACTGTCTGATGACCTGGTTGAAGATCATTCCTAGAACCTCGAAAGGCAATACAGAGATGTGGGTGCCCTCTGAGTTTGGGAGTAGTTTTTTCAGGCCTGCGACCCTGCGATATATGGCATCCAATGCACGTTCCGATTCTCGTATCTTGGACACGAGCTGAACAATCTCTCTCTCGATAGTCGAGTGGGTCTGAATCATATCTGGTTCTGGAGCGTATATGATATCACGATTGTTTTATACACGAAATGGCTCACCTTCGGGCCTGGTGAATCGTACAGTAATACCTCCGCATGCCAGACGGTCACCTTTATATGAGACATCTCTCTTACCTTGGCAAAGAAGCATGAACTCACGACCCTCAGGGAAGTTCGGCAAATGCAAGTCCCCGACAAATAGGACGTACGTACTTCATCTGCAAAACGCATTTATGACGTTACATAGCGAGACCTATGCGAGGGTTAGCAAAGGGTGAGAGCACCATGATATGGCATTTTCCCTGAAATTTCCATTTATAATCGCGCTCCATGTTGTTTGAAACTCGGCTATGTTCGTAGATGTCGGAACCTATCGCTTAGCTTCTAACATGACGGCTCGTACCAGCAACCTCATGCCACAAAGGTGGAGCAGAATTTACTATGTGACCGGATCCTGAAACGTCATAATACCGTATGAGGCAGCCACGCATCGTCGGTGAGCAAATCCTACTAATAGGCAAAGCCCGTAAGAACTAGCCCTCGTGTTAATGTGGAGCACGAGCGCGGCATTTATCACTGTAATTCTTGGTGACTTGCAATAATGTTGATGAATATCTCGCACCGGGTTCAACGACACTCCCAATCACCGTTTGCCGGGACGAGGAAACGTTCGGCCTATGACGACGCCGACACTTGATTAGTGGATTGGGGCTGATGCTACCAGGTTATGACCTTTTTGTCAAGAGTGACTGCACATTTATGTACAGCCTTAATCGTGGCATATGAGCGGGTATCACAGTATCCCCCACAAAGTTGTTTACAAGGGAGTCCAGCCGCCGTATACTGCCCACCTTGAACGTTACTGTTGTTCACTCCTTGCACGTGTCCTTTCATCACCAGTCTGCTTCGAATTTAGATGCCACTAAATACTGCAGGTCTGCCAGTAATCCAAGCCACGAATAATATCTCGAATTCTTGCACCTATCTTCAACTATAGTACTCATCATGGTGTGATTACGGATTGCCGTATATATCCATATGCCTTGTCAGCACACCATGAGTCGAACTGCAGCCTGATAACGTGACCCCTAGCAAAAGTTGTTTCTCCCAGGCCAGTGAAACACAGTGACAGGCTGCTGCGGTTCATCCACAAATATTGGTGGTGGGCCAATTCCAAACTGCCATGCCAGATGCCAAGTACGAACAATTTATTAGGTACTTTGCTCTAGCCAAGGCATGATTTCGATGAATGTTGTACACAATCCCGTGTTTCTTAGTTTGCAGTTCTATCGCCTGATCTTACTCGCTGCCAGAAACATATATATACTACAAGTGCAAAGCGAACACTTACTTTATATTACTGGTCATGATCTGAGCTGTATGCACCACTCTTAGCCAAAGACCGTGATCAAAATACTGGGGCTTCAGAGTGTATACGCAATTGTCAGGGCATGAGGAGATATAGGTATATATTCACAACTTTCCCTTGAAAGTTCTGCGTTCCTGCCGTACGTCAACACCCTCCTCCTGCTTCATCACATCCTCGAAGTCCCTGTACTTGTAGTACAATTTGAATGATTCCGGGTTTGCGACTGTCCCACTCGGAACAACATCTGCACCTGATACAATTTGCTTCACTGCAATCTCGATTTTCTTGCCATTGACCGTGTACTACCAAAAAGAAAGTCAGTTTCATTATATTAGCCAGGGAGCGTGATTACCCACAGGTATATCGCCCACTTCAAATATTCCTGCCGGTTCATGCCTCCTGCTCAAACCTTCCCGGATCACATGCCTAATTCTCCTTCTCAATTCCTTCCCTAGTTTTCCGCTGTGCCCACCCTTCATCTTCAAGAACAGGAGTACTCTCTCATCATCATCGCCCACCCTTCGTTGCCCTACGCACAGTGCATCCTCGATGGCTTCCAGCCCCACAGTCTCCCCGTTGACAAGCTTATAAATTTCAGCACTTCCAAATCGCACACCCTTGGGATTAAGAACCCCATCACTTCGCCCTAAAAAGACGAACCCGCCAGTGACAGGGTTACGAACGACAAAATCACCTTGCTGCCACACTGGAGTACCGTCAGGCATAGGGGGGAAAGAACGAAAATAGGCCGAGAGGAATTTGTCGCGCGTAGGAGTGTCGTTCAAGAAGTAGAGAGGAATCGATGGATGTGGGCGAGTGATAACCAGTTCTCCAGGCATGCGAGAACTGGCAGGGATAGTCTGTCCAGACGGCGAATAGACAGAGACCGCTATGCCAAGTGCTGGGCCTTGAAGTTCTGTCTCCAATGATCGTCATAAGCAGATGATCCGATATGGGGAGGAGCTTACCACCGGCATAGAGAGGAAGTGACAGCACTGCTGTCACGACTATGTGGTCCATTCAAATCAGAGCTTGTTTCAACAGGTGCAGGGATCAGGGTACTGACAAGAACAAAAGACGTCTGTACCCCCACTCGAACTGCCAATATGCAAATTTCTGCCAAAGACCTTCTGAGTCCAGGTCATGAGCTGAGCCGTTAATACTGCGCCTGTCACTAATATTTCACGGAGGCCGGCGAAGGGTGTGGAAGATGAAATGATAGAGAGTGGGTCAACATTGCGCGCTTGCAATTCCGAGAGGAAACGCGGCGAGGTACCAAGGACTGTCACGCTACATAATTGAAGATGAGGCGCGTTAAAGTCGAGTGAACGAATGAAGTAAAGATGCCATACCCGGCCCAATCGACAAACTTCAGGTATTCCCTTACATCGGGATAGAATGGAGAGCCTTCATATAGTACAATGCGTGCTCCACATGCCAGCCCCGAGAGCATGAATGGCCACATCATCCATGCAGTCTGTGATTAAGATAAAATCACAGATCTTTGATCTTTGACCACGGTGCTCACGTACAGTGGTATATTGAAAGTATACATCAGTCTGCAATATGCCAAAGCCAATGTTACAGTCCTTCTTGCTATTCATGAGCGCACCCTACAAGATACCAGTAAAGACGTATCCTGGACACCCAGTCGATATGAGTGAAATGCAGACTCACCCCAGCAGCATGTACAATACACTTTGGAGGACCACTGGTTCCTGAAGAATACAATATGTACAGAGGGTGATCAAAGGGAAGCTGTTCAAACGTTAGTGGGTAGTCTTCGGCTTCAGATGACGGGGTCAAGAATGCATCAATTGTGAGACTATTCGAGCGCCGAATTTTCAGACGACCATCGTTCCCCTGGAAGGAGGACTTACCAGTTAGGGACTTGCATTAGGTCGCCCGTCTTCTCACTTCTTAACACCACAACCCTTTCTAATCCATATCCGCCCTCCCTCAAATCCCTCTCCACGTCCGCAATCTTGTGGGTGATATTGATAGTCTTTCCAGCGTAAACAATCTCAGATGAAGCGAAAAGAATCCTGGGACGAATTTGGCGGTATCTGTCGAGAATCCCGGAAGTGCCCATATCTGTCGCCGTACTAGAGAATATAGCGCCTATGGAAGCAGCGGCGAGAGCTATCGCGACACCGGTAACAGAATTCGTGATAATGGCTGCTCGCGACAATACATCGAAGGCAATGTCAGAAATAATCTCGTTATTGTGTGATAATGGCCAGTTGCACGCACCAGCAACCCTATCGCCAATGCGTACCTCGGCCCTCTTCATGCCAGCAGCCATGACCCGCACCAATTCCCTTAGCTCACGGAATGTGTACTGTTTGACGCCGTCGAATTGAACCTTCCCAGCCTTGGGGGAGATAAGGTCGTACTCATAGGCTGCCGTAATAGCTATGGCAGAGTCATCCCTCCAGAGTAGGTTCTCTGCATAGTTGAGACGCGTGCCAGGGAACCAGAATGGACGTTCAGGGATAGCGCCAGATACGGCTATCTTCCATGAAGAGAGTCAGAATACTGCTATCGGGACTGGAGTTCGACGAGGGTATCATACCTCGTCCGGCCGGGGCGGAATGGAAGCTATGATACCCATGAAGTCCCACAAGTCCAGCCAGAAAGTGTAATTGGTCACCGAGTAAGCGTGGAGATCGTTGTAGTCCTCTGAAATATGCTTTTAGCTCAGATAACTAGTCACTTTGGAGGTAAGAACGGCGCCAGGATAGCCTACACACTTAGCCTCAAGCCTCGTTTCATGTTGATCTCCCTCCTCAGCCTCTCGCAGACTGCGTGGCCTGGGTGTACAGGGGACCAGAGCAATTTAGATTCATCAAAGTTGTATGCAGCAAGAGACGGCATTGTAACGGTTAGAGTGAGCGTATCGAGGCTCTACGTGGTCCAACGACTCTCGTGCACGTAAATTTCGAGACCGCGGGAACGAACGCACATCAAGTGGTTCATATACACTTGCTAACTTCTGTACTAATTGTGCGCCGAAGGGGACATACAAAAGGGGCTCTTTGCGTCTTTGAAACCACATAGTGTAATATGGATAGATATCAAGCGAACTATTCACCGTCCGAGCTGGCAACGTCACTACCTCCATCATCCTCCCCTCTCTCGCGCATTGCCACGTTTGGGGATCCGGATGAGCTTCGTGTAGGGTCATTACTCACCTCCTGTTTAGTGGCGGCAACAAAACCAGATAGCACAGTGGATCCTCCACTCTTCTTCGATTGAGAATTCTTCCAAGCATGGGCCATTTGCAAGAACTTGAACGATGCTGGGTTGACTTCTCGCTCGTCGTCTGCAAATACGAGCTCCCAATCTAGCACGCTGTCAGATACATGCTTCAATGAAAAGAGATGACGTTTCCCACCCTCTACGACCTGACCCGTCTCTTTGTCGATGTGTTGTTTTCTGCCCACTATTGGCATCATGCCTTGTACCTTAGCTACATCGGCCCCAGTACCATGGGCTTCCTCAAATGCTTTCCATGCTTCGAGCAAAGCAACCCGCTGCAGGCACCAGGTTACATCAGTTGATCAGAGAGTCTACCAGATACAACAAACCCACCTCAGCCTTGAACCCCTTGTTCTTGATATCTTTGTAGCCACGTTCGAACACATGCCGAGCAAGAACGGGGTCTCCTGCAACCATATGAGGTTCTGCATCTTCACTCTCCTCCTCCCTCATCGCCCTAGGAAGTGGGATGCTGGAACCTTCGAATTCCGCGTACGAGATCCATACTTTGTGATGGCCACTCAACGAAATAAGGCGTTCGTACAATGAACGCGCCTTCTCTCGGTCACCTTGTTCATCGACCTCAAAATCAATGTACGCTTTCCACAAGATCTCTGGCATCGAAAGTGAGGGCTGAGAGACCCCGAGTTCGAAGATGGCTTCTGCACGTGCAAAGTCTTCTAAAGCAGTTTCCAACTCTGCATATTTGATCCACGCAGCAGAATTTGTTGGGTCATACTGTTTAAGAGCTCTAGTGAGTCACGATATACTGTCATAGAACCGGGTCACACCTCCAAGTATTTCTCGTAGAGTGTGCGAACTCGATCAAACTCTCGTAACTGATCATCGATCAGCGCTTGGGGAAATAGAAACAAGATTTCTTCAACTTACATCCATCTCAAGTTGAACGTAACCTTTAAAGAGCGCTTCCTTCGCACAGACTCCAATCCCGTTACCCAATATCCTGCGAGCTGCAGGAAGATCAAGCTGCCGCACCTCAAAACGTGCGGCCATTATCCACAGCTTAGAAAATGTGAATTGCTTGTGTGGAACAAGATTGAGTGCTGCTCGATAGACCTGTCGAGCGCGTTCGTAGTCCTAGAAACGGAATTAAGAAACAAGACACTCGAACATCAGGAGGCTCTACCTTCGAGTCTATCTCTTCAAACAGAGCATAATCTAGCCACAGGAATATGTACCGCCGCCAGTGTCGTTTTTCCTGTCCAGGTGGGACATGAGACACAGCACGCTCGTACACCTCCCGAACCTGCTCTATCGCAGCCTCCTCCTCCTCTTTTGATCCACCCTCATCTCTCAGTGTCCATAAGGCTCCTTCTTCTAGCCGTATATAATCAAACCACACATCATAGTTGCGACCGTCGTGAGCCACTTCCTCCTCGTATTGGATTCTCCGTTTTCCTAACACAGTTGACTCTAGGACAGAGCGAGTGCCATGTTGTTTTTCGAACTTGGTGTATGCAGCGTACAATGAGGCTGACTTCGAGCGAGGAAGACGCTCGAGTGCAAACTAGAGCCAAGCGTTAGTTGCAAGCACAACAGGAGTCCAGCAACCCTAACTTTATAGATTACACGAGCACGCTCGTACTCCTTCAAACGCGTCTCCATTTTCGCGAATGCATTGAACACAGCTTGGGCCTTCTCAATTTGCTCCTCTTCGTCGCCGAAGAATTGTAAGGCGGTCTGAAAGACTTCTCGTGCCTTGTCTAGCTTCCCCCTCTCCTCCTCAAATTTCGCCCACTTCACCCAAACTCGTGGCTCCGGTCGAACGGCTATCCAGCGCTCATAGATCACGCTAGCCCTATCAAGTTCGTTGTACCTTTCCTCCATCTTGATGAATGCTTGCCACGCTTTGTCATCCGGCTCCCATTGCATCCAACGTTCAAAGACCTGGCGGGCTCCGGGGACATTTTGGAGGAGCTCTTCCAAATAGACATACTTGTACCACAACTGGTCCACACGAGGAAGCAGTGTCACGGCACGATCAAAAAGATTACGGGCATGTTGTACGTTGCGTGATTTCAGCTCCATTTCGGTGTAACTCAACCACAGTTGTACGCTGCGTGGATCGACGTCCAAAGCGCGTTCAAAGACTGACCGGGAACGGTCGAACTCATTTTGACTGGCCTGAATTGGGAATAAAGGATGGTATACAGGAGAAAAAAAGTAGCACACACCTCCCAATTAGCGTATTGAGTCCACTCCTTTCTGTAAGGTGGTTGGTCGGAGCGACCGAAAACAAGATAGAGGAAACCCACATGCTGCCCCTGGTACGCCGAATTCGTTCTTCGAATTCTTTCCGCTTTCTTCCCCGATACTCGTGAAGCTCTTCGAAATCCTCGATGCGTTGTTTTGGGGCACGGAACGTTGACTCCTGGCGCTCTTGAGCCTGAACGACAATGATCAGAACACACAAAATATACTGTCCCAACCAGTCGTAGTACTTCTCGTAGGAGTTGCTCAGCGGTGATCTTTTGGGAAAAAAATATGAGTGTGATTCACTTGATGGCGAACAACTTTGTACTAACTTGGACTGCCGCTGGGGCTCGGTTTCTTATTCTACTCGTATGATTCAGTATGTGAAGATCGTGAAAGCAGACAATTAAACCTTGGAGCCCTGCCGTCCTGCATGATGATCGAGTGTTGGAAAGAGCAGTAGTAGTGCTACCTAGTGCCAGTGCCAGCGGCTAAGTGTGGGTGCATACATGGACAAATACAACAAGGTCCTCAAACAACGCTCGCCATGGGTAAGCCTTCCCGAGGTTGTATATGGAAGACTTGGAACGTTTGTTTACAGACACAGCTCGACGAGTCTGACAGGTCCAAAGACCTTGCTAGTAGGTGCGGCATCGATCGTGTTACTCCAACACCTCTTTTACCCCTCTACTACCCAGTATCCTTTCCAGTTGAAACCAATCATACCGACAACAAGTCACGCGACAAGTTAATTCGCTCGGGTCCACTCCGTCATCAAGAAAAGGGTAGGTTAGGAACTCAAAGAAAAATTGGGGATGGGTAGGTGGTCCATAGAAAAGGATATTACGGACGCCTCTGATCTTATACCTAGAGGGGATCATGGGAGAGCTGTGGAAGAGCGACGAGCAACAAACTCACCGGCGATAAAAATAGAATCGCTCACTGATCAGCAAGAATGCCTTCTGTCCAGAAAAAAACGCCTGGCGAGCGCGAGATATGTCTTGGTTTGAAGAGTACCTGACATAGAGAGATAAGTCAAATTCTCCCACCAGTGTGATCGAGAAGGCGTAAGATTCTCACTCGGATAACACGGTGAAACTTATCCCACTCATCTTTCTAAAGTAATTATGAACCCGGATAAAATCAAAGGAGGAAGGAATGAACACTATGGTGTTGGCACTCTCTACCGCTGATTTCAACACCTTAGGCAGAAGCTTTGCATCACAACCGACGAGAATACTGTTAGCTGAGGGTATCGAAGAAATTAAGGGATAGAGAAGCAAGACAAACCTGAGTGGTAAAATAACAAAACCTCTTATCCGCCTCCTCCCCCGGATTTAAGCAGTCAAATGTGAGGAATGTCTGTCACCGAGTAAGGCTGCTCTTCCATGAGCATAACATAGAGGATACACACGTGATCGATCCCCTCTGGGACCCGTATTACTGGCCATGGCTTTTCCATTCTTACTTTCCCGGCTACATTCTTGAGAGTGTTGTACAACGATCGTGTTTCGGGAGTTTCAAAGGGGGAGAGAAGGATGGATTGTCTCAAGTATGTCGAACTGAAGGTCCACAGTTGGTAAATTATCGACAGTTGGAAAGGGCCAATAAACGAGTTATGCTTACAATCCATCAAGATACCACGGTTTGATGCGTGAAAAATCAGCATCACGCGACTCTTTGGGCAGCTTATTCAAATGAGAAAGGATAAACTAGGCAAATGAAATGTGAAACACATGGTGAAAACACTCGGAAACATGTACTCACTTGTGTATGGTCCCAATTTTGCATTGTAAGCGCATTCATCTGGTCAATAACTAGGATCTCTATCGATGACAAGAAATCAGAGCTCCTGCGGTAAACAATAAAATTTATGTTCCACTTTGGCCTGGCACGAAGTAAGAACTGACTTTTGCTTTTCGATCGACATTCTTAATCCCAAGGGGCTTGCAAGAATCAAGTCACAATTATAAAAGTCAGAGAAAAGCTTGACGCTCTTCCTAGTCATCTTGATTCCAAGCCTAAAATTGTCATCCACATTCCCCTTGAACATCTCCACATGGTCTAGGGGATATGTACCAGGTGGTGCAGTAGCAAGTTTGTCTACTGCATCTGGTGGCAAGCTGTATTCCCCCAGGAAACGGGAGTGGTTTTCAATTTGAAAGGAGGGAGAGGGGGTATGAGTAATCAATGCATTCAACCAAGCAAGGGCAAAGGAGCGGAAAGGAAGGAGTAAGAGGATGGACGGGCGGGTGAAGCCTTGGTCTTGAATGTCTTCTGGAGGATCGGAGGAAGTCGACGTGGCATGCGAAATGCGCTCATTGTTTTTCAGTACGCGGCGGCATTTTCTAAACGGAATTCAGCATTTCACGCTGAATGTGAAGTCGAACTTACTTGGTTACGTGGTCAAGGACATGTAGCGTAATTACCTCGCGTATACATTGATGGTGCTGAAGGGTGACACAAGGATGGTAAATGTCAAGGTAAGAGGAAAGCACAGGGAGCAGGTCGTCCTGAATCCGAGTTATTTCTGCTTCGAAGTTAAGAAGGGAATAATAAAAAAAACAGAAATTATAGGACCTGCTGATTGCTTAACCTGGTGGGCCTTGAAAGGACTGAGTAGACGTTCCAAAATCTGCCATGATGAATATCACATGCATTACAGAAGATATACAAGGGACGCACTGCACTCTTTTTGGCACATTTTTCAAGGGGCACAGGCATCTCGTGAAGTACACTGACGACAGTGTCGAGTTTCCCTATCGTCTCTCTATGCAACTTCCAATGTTTTTGGTCCACTGCTGTCCTGCTGCGTTCCGTCAATATTGGAGTATTTGGTCCAAAGTGTTGGTCATATGGACTGTGCACTTGTAAGAACATACATTGGCTTGGTTTCTTTTGAAATATAACAATTGGAGGGGCTCACACGCTGGATCATTTGGATCGTCTTGATATTCGTCTATCTCCTGCTGAACTGTGTGTGTATCTTGGCCTGGCCCAAAAGTGGTCTCGTTCTGGTGTCCAGAGGGGTCTTGTTCGAGCCGTGGCTTGGTAATAGAGGGCTCGACATGTCTGCGCTTGTTCAATTTCTCTCGTGGATAGGGATCCTCTTGCAGGCGCTTTCCACTCTTGAGGGCTGAAATGTTTAAGAGTGTCAGTAAGCGCGTAGTTGGAGTGTTTGCATCCTCTGGACCCATGGTAGCGCAGGTCAAAGCCCATATGTCACGCATACTTCGTCCTATCACGTGACACAATCACGGAGACGCGTCGGCAACGCAGTCCTAGTTGCTTCACTCCCGTACTGTCAACTGGCCACTGCTAGTCTCTTTAGGTCGTCTAGCCTCACATATATCGGAAGGAAATATCTTTTCATGCGTGTTCTTTGTGTTGCGGAGAAGCCTTCTATTGCGAGATCCATCAGTCAGATTTTATCTGGTGGTCGTGTAGAAACAGTAAGTTAAGAGTAATTATCAAGCTACACCCACTTTAATGACTTGTTACATACTAGCGTGCAACACAGAATCGTTTCATCAAAAATTTTGACTTTGATTACCCCCAGACAAACTCTCGCTTCACAGTTACCTCTGTATCTGGTCACCTCCTTGCTCACGATTTCCCTGACGCCTATCGTCAATGGCACTCCTGTGATCCCCTTTCCCTCTTCGATGCTCCGATACGCACTGTCGTTCCAGTCGACAACAAGGCTATAGAAAGCAACTTGATGAACGAAGTGCGCAACGCACACACATTGATGATTTGGACAGATTGTGACAGGGAGGGTGAAAATATCGGATGGGAAATTATGACCGTATGCCGAAAGGTGAGGCCTAATATTCTGGTCAAGCGAGCCAGGTTCAGCGCCATTATACCTCAGTTCGTCTCAGTTTATCTATGTTATGTTAAGCCAGATTGTAGACCTCTTTGCAGACAAATTCACCATGCGGCTCAGCAGCCGGTGGATCTTGACCTGGCACAAGCTGACGCCGTGGAAGCACGCATTTTCCTTGATCTGCGTATTGGTGCAGCGTTCACTCGTATGCAAACTCTGGCGCTTCAGGGCCATCTTCCGCAGTTCCACGAGAAACGGGAAGTTGTTTCTTATGGTATTAAACTGTTCAGAGCATATGCTGTGATGTTCTTATTTACAATTTATATCCAGGCCCCTGCCAGTTCCCGACGCTGGGTTTTGTGGTGCAGAAATACAACCAAGTGAACGCATTCACTCCCGAAGATTTCTGGTACATTCTACTTTCTGTGAACCGCCAAATTGATGGGGAAGAAAGGAAAATCGATTTCACGTGGAGACGTGGCCACCTTTTCGAGATAGATGTCGTGAATGAGATATACGAAGACATGGAGGATTCATGTGTTCGAGTCATCAAAGTCACGCAAAAGAATACGAAAAAATGGTGTGTATTCCCCTTGCATCTTCAGTTACGCCCATTTAATCTGTAGGAAACCACTGCCATTGACGACTGTCGAGCTCCAAAAGGCAGGATCACGGCTCCTCAAACTAGCGCCAAAGAAAGTTTTGGATGTATGTCTATCCACCAACCTGGTGCGATTGATATCACTCAAGCGCGCCGCTCAGATTGCCGAAAGGCTCTATCAACAAGGTTTTCTATCTTATCCACGTACAGAAACAGACCAGTACGACCCACAGTTCGACTTTATGACCCTTATAGGGAAACAGACTGTCGATCCTTTCTGGGGAGCATTCGCGACAAAGTGCGTCCGACCAAGCACTCAAGAATCTTACTTTGCACTGACACGATGTTCACGATGGCATAGTCTTCAACAGGGTGGCTTTACTCCACCTCGCCGAGGCAAAAATAATGATAAAGCTCATCCTCCAATCCACCCTACAGCTCACAATGCAAATCTTAACGGGGATGAAAAGAAGGTATATGATTTCATTGCGCGGAGATTCCTTGCGAGTTGTTCGAAAGATGCTGAAGGGTCGGAAACGATAGTCGATGTCGTATATGGTGGGGAAGAGTTTTACGTGACTGGGGAGTCTGTCTGCTGATTTCAAGTGGCCAAAAAGCTTACTGTTAGTGCCATTGCAGGTTTGATCATCTTAGCTAGGAACTATCTGGACGTATATCCTTATGACAAATGGACAAGCAAAGAGATCCCAGACTTCAGGGAGGGTGAGGAATTCGAACCCACGACCTGCGAGATCAAAGAAGGGCAGACAACCTCGCCCACCTTATTAACTGAAGCTGATCTGGTCACACTTATGGACAAAAATGGAATTGGTAAGTCTTCTGGGTAAGACCAATAACATTCATGATTTTTGCCCTCGACAATACAGGAACGGATGCGACAATTGCACAACACATCCAAACCATCATCGACCGAGAATATGTGATTGAGCGGATGGACGGTGCAACGAAACATTTACTTCCTTCAACACTTGGTATCGGCCTAGTCGAAGGGTATAATCAGATTGGATTTGAGAGAAGCCTGTCAAAGCCACAATTGAGGCGTGAGGTATGCATACATTATCTTTTTCCGTCCCGCAATATTCTGCCCCGCACATCTACCTGATGTGTACAATAGTGACTTAGTAATGATAATTATTCTCATTTCTGACAAATTTTGACAGACAGAGCGAAGCATGGTTCAAGTGTGTGAAGGCACCAAAACGAAAGATGAGATGCTCGTGCAGAGCATTGAACAATACAAAGATATGTATGTCATGGCCAAGAGAGAGTTTGACAAAGTCATTGAGGTGAATCTGCTTGTTTTGTTGTCTTTCCCTTTGAGTGGCATAGCTGTATTCCAGAGTGTGCGACGGTACGTTGAAGGAGCTGGGATACCCAATGCAAGCAATGACGAGGGAAATGGTGGCTCGGGGAGAGGTGGTGGTGGTGGTGCTCCGCGGGGTAGAGGACGAGGAAATGACCGAGGGGGTAGTGATGATAGTGATGGTAGGCCACCTGCAGGCGGTCGCGGTCGGGGGCGCGGTACAGCCTCCCACGCACCGCGGTGGCCACCTCCGGCCACTAAAGCTGACGGTAAGCTACGCTCCTTGCCACTGTTGTGGGTTGCCAATCCTAATTATCTCAGGTATAAACACATCACAACCGAGACACTTGGACTCTTTACGCGACACCGCATCTCGGGTTCCAACCCACTCTTCATCAAATCAACTACCCAAATGTGACTGTGGAATCCCTGTAAACAAGAAACGAGTGACGCAAAAATCAGCTCGCGAAGGAAAACAGTTCTACGCATGTGCTCAAGACTCTTGTGGATTCTTCAAGTGGATCGAAAGTGGGAGCAAAGAAAGTCAGGGTGACATGGGGCCTACGCCGCTCATACCGGCAAAGCGTGCCATTAGTACTAGCAGTTTAGTAAGTGGAATCTATCTCGGCCTTGAAATCCCAAAGTGAAACTCAGAGGTAATCAGGGTGGGGCTATGGCACTGGCGCGCCAATGTAGGTGTCAGGAGGATG
>JBBPJS010000315.1:0-18517 GCA_038088835.1 Singerocomus rubriflavus
AATCTCGCCTGTTGAGCTTGTCTACACGGCTCACCAACACTGGCCATTTCGACCAGGACAAGCCATTTACACCCGTCCCACGCTTCACATATCGGTCCTTGATTCCTCGTTCAATCCTCCGACTTTGGCACACTTGGCACTCGCCAACTCCCTCTCACCGCCGTCGCCCTGGCATTCCGCTGCCACCGCTGCTTCTGCAGAGCCATACGATGCGCGAATGTTGCTGCTCTCCACCCGCAATGCAGACAAATTTTTGAGACCCGGAGATCCAACATTTGTGCAACGACTTGAGATGATGTACCTCCTCTTAAACGACATTCATTCCGACACCGCAGAACATAGCGAGTCTTTACGGACGAGCGGAAACACTGCGATAGCCGTCATAGACGAGCCGACATTCGTTGGGAAGTCGACGCTTTTACTTCACTTCCTTCAGACGAGGCTGGCTACAGTTACCAAATTCTCTGGTACTAACAGTACATCCGATGAACACCTAGACGCAAACAAGCGATATGCATCATATCCACTTCCTTTGCCGAAGCTTATCTTTCTCTTGGGTTCCGATACCCTTGTCCGCCTTTTTTCTCCCAGATATTATCCCTCTGAACAGGCTATGGTCCAGATGCTCCGGACATTTCTCTCTGCAAATCAAGAAGATTGTCGCATAGTGTGCGCCAACAGGCGAAGTGCCAACGTTGACAAGACGCCTCAAGAAGCTCAGCACAAGACGTTCGAAATAGTGCACGAATTTATAGACAGTGGCCGTGTGGCACTTATCGACATAGGGCCAAAGGAACAAACCTACAGTTCGAGCGAAGTTCGAGCGAAGGTCGCAGCAAGGGATGATTCATGGAAACAGCTAGTCACAGATACAATCGCCGACTATATCATCATCAAGCAAGGGATCTATTCAGGTTCAGAGAGAGGATAATAAAAGAATCTAAAAGAATCTATTCTTCACAACTACTATCACAACAATATGTTCGACAATGGATACATGGATGCATGCCTCATCTAGCACGGATATTTTGACGAACAAATTACAGCGTGGACTGTGCAAAAGCGACAGCAACGGTCTGCAAGGGGAGTAAGCAAAAGGAATTCCGCGACCCACTGTCTAACACACCTCGGAATGGCTCAAAGAAACATGAATACGCGTGATACCTTTGCTCTGGGCAGCCGTCTCTGTATCACCGTAAAGCGTGACAGTTGGAACACCGGCCTTATCAGGAAGGATCTCGATATCCTTCATTGCAGCGGCGGAGCCCTTGGAGGATATCCCCAACGATTTAAAGACAGCCTCCTTCCCAACCCAGCGGGCGGCGAAAGAAGATGGAGGTGCTGGCTGAGCGCGACAATAAGCAACCTCAGCTTCCGTGAAGTTACGCTCGACGAAGGTAGGGTTCCATGACGGGATCGAAGAGATCAACTCTGAGTAAGTGAAATACAATTATGAGTATACTTCTGAGCACAGAAATGGGAGAGCTCACCTTGATCAACCCCAACACCGACGACTGAGCCGGCAGATGTGAGAACTTTGGCGATAGTCTCTACATTCGAGACATCGAACGGTACAGCTTTGTCCAAATCAGAGGTATAAGAATAGCTACGTGTCTTTGGGTCGAAGGTCGCACGAGCCATGGGGTTCATAAGGATCGGTTGCTCAAGTTCAGGGCTGTAAGGTGGCCCATCTTTGATTCTGACCAAAGAATTGGATGTCATCATCTCAGTCATGACCTTGTACGCTTCCTGATAACGTCTTTGATTATGGCACTTATAGGACTCGTAGACAGAGGGGTCCAGGGAAGCAAAGAGATAGCGGGGATGGACGATGACAGCGGTGCCACCAACTTGACCAAAGCCAAAAGAAGACTAGAAACTGTAAGATCTAGACAATTGGTAGCAGTGATTCACCCACCATAACACCAGCACGAATTCCATCTGTATGGATGGATCTCGAAGGGAACATGAGGTAATGGTGAGCCTCGAATCTTGCGTCAATGTTGCTTCACGAATGCGGGAATTAATTGGGCTAAGGCAAGGAGAAACACACAAACTTACTCGCTGTTACGGTTCCCAGGAATAATACCTGTATTGACTGTTTGCAAAAGACCTGCCATCTGCCATGCGGCTGATCCGCCCTTGGAATGACCCAGCAAACTCTTCTGCGCCATAACCGGAACAGCATTGCCATGGGTACGAGACATTGTGGCAAGAACGTTGTGCCATATTTCGCTTTCATTCTTCTCGTTGGCCCCAGTGCTCGTACCGTGAATAGAGAGAACACCGATGTCGTCAGCAGTCAAACCCCAGACAGCAAGAGCACGACGCATCGGTGCGACTCGAGCATCGGTGCCTTCGAGCATACCATATGTAGCTAGGACCTCTTTGTCCTGGCGTTGAGCCTCTTTTTCAATATCAGCGACGCGAGATGCGAAATAGTCCTCATCAAGAGTGTTGCCCTTTGACTTCTGTTCCTCGACCTCATCGCGGAGTTGGGCGTGTTCATGATTGAGCCATTCCGAAATCTGCTTGCGTCGGAACGCAACCTGGCGGGACCGGTGTTCAAGACTCAGTAATGGAAGAGGATATTTAGATGGTAATTCTCGAGCGACCGAGAGAGCGCCACGTCCAGGAGCAGGAATGGAACGGCCAGCTTTATCACTGAAATAAATGAATACAATGCTCACACACAGTTGGTTTAAGAACTCACGTTGATGTAGAAGTGAAAGCTAGGATACCACGAATAGGTGCACCGAGCTCAATGGCGGTCTTTGCACTCATAACAATGTGTATACCAGTTCCTTGGGACTCCATAAACTGGTCGACCGGATTGAGAAAGGCGTGTAGTATATGGAATTAGGCACTCACTCCTGCACGGGTTGTGGTAGCAGGTCGCGACATCTCTGTAGGTTCACGTCCCATGGCAAATTCGGTTTCGGCGTTGCTTGTAGCCTTCATATTGGCAAATTCAAAAGAGCCCTCCTCACTAATGTCGTCGAAACCACCGGCGATCATGACCTTGGCTTTGCCGGAAAGAATAGTATCGCATGCAATCTCAAGAGACTGAAGGGCGGTGGCACTACAGAAATTAAGCCAGACGAGAGAAGGAAGAACAATGCTGCTCACCAAGCCCCCACTGGGATCTTCACGGGTCCACTAGAAGACATCAGAAGCAAGTTAATCCAGCCAGCGACAGTGTTAATAAACCTAAACCAAGACGTGAGTGGTCGAGTCCATTCGAAAAGCAGGGGCAATTACGTTTCCTGGAGGATATCGTTCTGTACTTCCTTCTCATCGCGGCGGTCCTTGAACATCTTGGCAAGCGACTCTGTACCTCCCATACCACTTCCTACACAGGTTCCAACCTCAGACGGATGGAGATGATTGTACAATTCGTAAGGATCAGTGATGCCCGACATATTGAGAGCTTCTGCAGTGCACACCAAAGCCCAAAGAGTAGTTCGATCCGTCTGTGCGACGATATCTGCCGGGATTCCGTATCTCCCAGCATCCCAACCAGTTGGGATCTGCCCAGCAACCAAGCGGCTGAAGCGGAACGCCTTGGGGACGAAGACACGAGCGCCTTTTTTGAACTTGACGAACCACTGGTCGCCCTCCGCAGTCCAGGTGTCGCACTTGTCACCATGTTCATACTTGAATTTTTCTGCTTCTGATTGGGCGACTTCAATGGGCTCCAAATCATGTAAAAGTTCGATTTCTTGGTTGAAAACTTTCTTCTTGGGATCATAGCCGCGGAAAAGCTCGGGTTCTGTGCATCGTTCAGCCTTTAATCAGGAACATGGTTCAGGGATGCTTACCAATCAAGCGCACACCAGCATGCCTCAATATCTCTTTTTCATAGCGGCCGCGCACATCCTTGTCATCGACTGGCTCCCCAGTCTTTGTGTCAACCCAGCCAACATGTAGGCAACCATCCTTCAGACGGCCGTCAAAGTGCTTGATGAAACCCATCATCCAGGCCATCTCAATGCAGCCCTCGATAGTGAACTCCCCTTTTGCTTCCATTTCCCATCTCGTGCGCGAGCTCCCCCATGGGCCAACCTCAGCAAATCCAGTGATAACGACAACCTTTTCCAGGTCAATGATACCTCGAAGTTTGCTAAGTTCCTCAAAGGCAGTTGCCGGCTCGAGCGCGGGGAAATCGAACTTGAAATTAGCGCGAGGAACCACACTAACGGTTTGTAACACCCGTTCGCCTTCAACGCCGTTGACAGTCTTGAAATCAAGGGCATTATCCCTGGCAATCGCACGACGAAGTTCACTCTTCTCGTTCATACTCAGGCGTATGCGACCCGTGACCTCAGCAAGGTCTGGCAAACGGTCCATTCCACCGTTCAGATCAGCCCAAATCGGTTCGACCTGCGTGATGCTGAAGAGGAGGGGATGCATAAGTCCGAGGATGTTGAATGCCATCTCCTTTGCTGAGAAGGTACGAACACCATGGCTTTCGAGCTCATGGGCAACGGTGTTTGTGGCATCCATCAACCCAGTGCCTCGCGTCCATCTAGAATAGTGAAATGAGCATACAGCCACGATATAATTTTCATGGGTATGGACTTCTTACCCAATCACGGCCCCGGCCAAACATAGATACTCCCCCCAACTTTCAGAATTCCAGCGTTGGAAGAGCGTCTCCAAAGAGATCTTTGATTCTGAATACAGCCCATCGTTGCCAAATAGACCGTGGTTAGGAGAGAGAGGAAGGATAACCTGAGTCGGTCTCGTGACAAACTGACGCGATGCCTTCTTCGTTTTGACGGCACCAAGAATTCGAAGGAGGTTCACCAACATTATGCGATGAGCCAGCTCTGACTTGTCGTCTAACCCGTCAATTTCTCGGCCATTCTCTGGTATTGCAGCAAAAGGAAGAATGTAGTCGAGGTCCATCCCGAGCGTAGCGTATATGTAGTCGACGAGGGCCTCCACGTCTTGTTTTGAACCCTGATTGAAAGGAACAACAGTCAACGCAGAACCCCGCGCACCATAACTTTGATATATTGATTGGTAGTATTCGACGGTCGAGCGGCTGTAGCGAGAAGTGGTGATGACTACGTGAGCGCCGCCGGACAGAAGACCCTTGAGAATTTCGACACCAATAGAACCTTTCCCGACGCCTGTGAGAAGCGCATTCTTATCTTTGAATGTTGTGCCTGAGGTCGCTATTTCGTGTAGGATGTCAAGATAAACACCGGTCAGGTTGCTTGAGTATTCCCAGTTCCCTCCGACTTTACGTTTGAGGTGCAGCAGCGGCACTTTATCGTCGGATACTGGAGTGACAACAGACACCTGGGGTCGGAGGAACTGAGATGAGGAACGACGATTCCGCATGCGCGTGCGGGCTTGTTCTGGACCTTTCCTAAGAGAACGCACGACACCCTCGTATAAGGCCTTGATGCGATTCTTCTGATCCTGACTAATGCCGGGCTGCGACTTCACTACAGTCCATAGCTTGAGAACGTCTTCCTGGACTTTCTGAATGTTAACAGTAGAAATGGTGTCACCGCTAGCCATTTCCTCGACGTAGGCCTCCAACTTGCGAACGTTTTCTCGAACAACCTCTGTATAAACGATGTCGCCTTTCGCTGTGACCTCAGTGTGAGGAGCGGTAGGGAATGTCACTATAAAACATAATGAACTATATGGAGGATATCAAATCCTATCCACTTACCATCTTTATAAACGGGAGGTTGCCCGAGAATCTCTCTTGTGTTATCAATAAGCTGTTGGCCAAACTGTTTTGCAAGCGCATACGTGTCACCCTTCTTTGGGTCACAGTGGTCAATATGATACTGCATATAAATCAGGAGCTCAGGATCGGCCCTATTCAGGAGGGCAATGCAACGAGCAGTGAGTTCTCGATCGACAGTCGTGAGACGTCCATGAATGATGTCGTAGTACATAAGCAATGCATCTTGACGGACCCAATTCCAGAAGGAGTCAAAATGGCGAGCTTTCAGAGGGTCAAAGGCAGGTTGTATTCCATCGATGTACGTATCCCCATGCTCCCGTGCAATCGAGTCGAGTCGAGCCTGGAGCTGTGCCGACGTGGCTTTCTCTTTGTCGTGAGCAATTTCACCAGCACGAGAGTCCCGGTTAAGGTAACGCATGTAAAGTTCAATATGTTGAGCAGCAAAGCGATCTTGTTCGGCCTTGAATTTCAAAAACTCTTCACTGTTGATCGTGCTGGCTCCTGTCCCACTACCGCCGGAACCACCTGAGCCTCCACTGGACAAGGATATCCCAGAACGTTGAGCGTAGATCCTGGCCACACTGTCCAACCATGCCTTGCCCTCAGCTTCAGATGATAGACGCTTGGCAGGCTCCATAGTGGTCCCCAACAAAAGAACGCTATCGGCACGTGAGGAGCCTAGGCCCCAGGTCTTTGACAAGTAACCTTTGATTGCGGATGCATTGAACCCTCCAGGCATCTTTCCACCAATAAGCCGTGAGATGAGGCCAGAGGTGTATTTGCCAAGGGTTCCGGAATGCCCGACACCTAAAGCAGATCCAAGCTCTTCAAGGGGAAGCTCTTCACCTTTCTCAGGAGCAGACGTAAATTCGAGTTGGAGATCACCAAGAATCTCGTTCTGTAGTGTAGACTTGCCGCCAACAAGATCCTTGATAGATTTCGTCAACGAGACTTCCTCAACCTTTTTCTTTAACTTCTGAGCAATGACGTAGAGAAGGATGTCACCAGCTTTCAGAGGTACATCCTCAATGGCAGCTGCGCTCTCTGTTACAGCGGTTACAATTGTAGATGCCGGAGCAGGTACGAGTTCGGAGGGAGCAACAATAGCGACAGGTTCGGCTTCAGTAGGCTGAGGAGCAGACGAAATCTCATCTTCAAAGAGATAGTAGATCTCGCGAGCGTTCTTGGCGTGACAGAGAATTGCTCGTTTGCGACTAACGGCGTCGTCCTGAGCTTCGTACTTGGCCTTCAGTGTCCGCGTCGCCATGCCTGTCAGTGTAGGCGATGGACCAAGCTCGATCAAGCGTTCAAAATGATAATGCGTAAACAACAGGTCCTGTGTTTCGATCCAGCGGACAGGCGAGGCGAATTGATAGGATAGCAGCTCCACAAGAATTGTATAGGCTAGCTTCTGACGTTGTTCAAGAGATGCCCAATTTTCTTGGTCCCATTTCTTGAGGACTTTGTCAAGGCGAGGGGACGACGTTTGGTCGTAAATTAGCTGCGCGTACTCCTTGGTGACAGCAAACGGTTTGGCAATCAAGTTCGGGATGTATTTTCCCACCAACATGTCAGGATTAAGCAAGGATGGATTGATCTTCTTGGACAAGTCTGGCAGGGAAGCATCATCAACATCATGCAATGTATGAGAATTCAATAAACTCACAAGCCCTGAAGGGCATAACACCTGCCCAAAGATACCTGGAGTGGAAAGGCACGTCGATGCCGGGAAGAGGAATTGTTGCAAAGCCACGGTCAAGCTTAATGTATCCCTCAGACTCCTGTAGCTTCTTTGCACGCTCAAACGATTCCGAGACAATGTCACCCAACATTTCCTTCACTTTTTCCACCGAAAAAGTCTCGGTGAGCTGCATCAATTAATTAAATTATCCCTTCATGTACTCCTTCAAGGAGGATCGTACCTTCGCAATGTCAATTTTCTGGAGCTTCAGGTAATTCAAGACATTAGTCATCGTTTGCAGTGCAACCAGCTCCCCGGCGCAGACATATTGTTGGCCCTGAAACCGTTCGTTGAGTGCATATTTACGGACAAGCTAGGAACCCACCTCGACGTTGTAATTCACGATTTCCAGGAGGGTATCTGTACGACTGGATATAGTATCAACAACCTCACGCAACGCAGCGTCCGTGAAGGTCTTTGAGATGCGGCTCGGATTCACGGCACACATGGCGTAATTGGACCGGTTATGAGCATCACGTTCGACGGCGCGTTGCATGGTGATGCCACGGTAGAATACAACATCGACGAGTGCGGAGATATGAAGGACATCAGCAATGGAAGCAAGCGCAGAGTATTCCCCAAGTGAGTGACCAGCAAAGGCGCAATCTTTCTGTACAAAGCCTTTGGCACGCATGTCTTCGAACGCGGCTTTTTCGGTCACGACCAAAGCAATCTGAGCGAATTGTGTAGCAAAAAGCAAGCCATTGGGGTGACTGAAAGTGTACTTGGGTGTGCGTACATCGATGTCGGCGAAAAGTGGGAGCGTTTTGACGTTGCCATCCTTGTCCATCGTATCATATGTCATATCCATGTAACGCTGGCGGATTGCCTGACCCTTGATACCGCCAAAATGAATGGTTTTCTCCTTTGGATTGTCTTTGACGATCTCAATGATGGAGAACCCGTAAACCGCAAGAAGGTGAGCATCGGCGCCGTCCCAAACAGCACGAGCGGCAGGAGAAGTGTTGTAGAGGTCCATGCCCATACCAGGCTCTTGAGATCCTTGACCAGTGAACACGTACACTGTAGTGGGCTGCGCAACTTCCGCCGTGCCTTCAAGGACCCTTTCGTCCCGCTGATTGAGTGTGTCCACCTTGACTACCATATTACCATCGCGCATACCGATATGCCGTATCTTGACTGTTAATTCATCTCCTGGAAGCACCATGCCAACAAACGAAACATCGTATCTACAAAATATGAGCACAAACCTGGTCGAGATCACAAGATAACTTACGCAATAACTCGGTCTGGATTGCCTTCAGCGACAATATTCTCCACAAATCGACGCGTAGCCGCGCTTGACCACATGCCGTGGGTGATAGTCCCAGGAAGAGCAGCAAATTCCGAGAAATATGGGTTAACATGAATGGGGTTGAAGTCGCCAGAAATGATCGAGTAAGGTTCATTCGAAAGTGGGGCTGTAAATGTGGTTGGGATGCTGTTCGACATTGTGTATCCTTCATTCGTCAGAGGTGTAAGCCGTCCTTCAGGAACACCGTGACGCTGTAGGTAAGCCACTACCGGATTGCCGTGACAGCCCTCTTGGTTGAACTCAAGCGAAGCAACCTTTTTCAAACGCTTGAGCTGATCGCGCATGTACACGTCACCACTAACACAAACATCGCGATATGATGTCTTGTCCTTGAAAGTGACTTGAGACTTTATGCGGAACACAAGAGTCATACCAGCCTTAGGAGGAATAGTCTCATCCTCCCATAATAGCCATTCCTTGGACTGGACTACACCGACGGCAGCATCATTGACCAGCTGAACGACGTAGTCGGGTTCATCCACCGCCTCAAAAGTGTTCTCGTAGTCGTCGAAGCGTCCACGGTAAAGAAAAGATGACACAACCTCAATGATAGGTTGCCCGTCACGGAAGACATGGCCTTTGACTTGAACGACTTTACCGGCATCCGTGTTTTTGACAGACGCGATGCGAGCATCTGCAATGCATGCATCTCCTGCCTCCAAAGGTTTGGCACCAGGCACCAGACGGAAGCCATTGGAAAGATGAACGAGCTTCAACAAATCACCATCGATTGCATCAGGAAATATGGACTTCATAATTGCCTAGAAAAGGGTTACTCTCGCCGCAATACAATATCCAAGAGGCTTACCTGCCAACCAGTCACAATAGCGAAGTCCATCGGGGCTTTGACAGCTTCAGTGCGGGCAGTCTTGAATGCCTCATTCTGGTTCCCAATGACATTGCAAAAGCTCTCAACACCATTGGCAGATATAATAACCTCTGGTCCGATGAACGTTTCGTGGATGTCAAGTTCTGGACGAGATTGGTCATCCCCGAACCAAAGCTTCCAGTAGAAGTCTTTAATGCGACTATTGCGACCCTCGGATACTTCATGGATAGGCATGGAACCCATACTCGGAACATATTTGAATCGGAAGAACAGAGGAACTGAGACACCTTGACGATCCTCGAAAAAGGTCACATCAATTAAGCTGGAGGATGCTGCATAGGTGATTTCGATAGCTTTGAAGCTGGATGTATGGAGACCGTAAGATCGTCCTGCACCATATACCGTCACTGAAGTAGGAAATCCGCCTTTAAGGTCCACCACAAGACGCTGTCCACACCGAGGAGCAAGTGCTCGACGAAGAGGGTTGTCGATGTACTCCCGACCTTGACAAATGGTGTTGGACGTCAGGAGGGCTCTAAGCCAGTTTAATTCTGAGCCAGAAACAGCATCAAGCCATTCCGAGGTTTCCGGAATGACGTTGCCAATTTTGTAGGTGACGGATGTAGAGGATTCATCACACTCTACCTCGTCAGGAATATCCACGTCTTGGGCTGCAGGAGCAAGGTATTCAATGGTAGGGACCTTGGAAGCATCACCTCCATACGAGCGTTCCAGAAGCTTTTCTACAAGCTTAGCGGTGACATCGCCCAAGAGCAGTCCAATGGGCTCGTCCTTGATTACTGAATGTTTGACGGCGACGGGACCCTGTAGGATACACACACGCTGAGGATCTTGGTCGAATACAGCTTCGATATCCTCTGCAGCCCATAGAGAGTCCTAAACAAAGCAACCATTAAGCGTGGAATTCGTCAACATGCTGTAGTTCTGACCTTCTTGAACCAAACCTCAAAATTGGTATCGAGAATAGGGATGAAGGGCGCTGGTTTCTGTCCTGGACGCTGAGATATGGTAAGGAAATACGCGCGGTCCTCTGCAGCAAGAAGCTGGCGAGTGGCATCGGAATACTTCATGAAGAACGCGTCAACGAATGCAGTGGGGTTGTCTAGTTCGTCAAAACTCTGCAGGATACTGAGCTTAGGACCGCCATCTACACCTGCGAAGCGCTCCTCGACACGCCTCAACCAATCCCCAGTCAAGTTGCGCAAGCTGAGGTCGATCCACCGGTCTTGATGCATGACGTACATGAGATGGACCATCCGAAGTGTAACTTCTTCATAGGTCATATCACCAAGGTCGAGAGCAACACTACCATCTCTCTTCCACCCAAACCATGGTTTTGCGAAATCCTTGTTCAATTTCTCGATGATTTCAGCTTTGCGTTCAGCCAACCACGCTGCGCGCTTCTCCTTTGGCAAATTGAACACGGTGTTGTCGAACTCTTTCCAAAGCTTGACTGCACGGGTAGCAATCTTATGGATAGGTTCGCCCAACTCCGAACGGACGGTAAGCACACCACCAGTTGGTTTGATGTAAGTGTTCTCCCAGTCTTTATCATTAACACCTGGAGCAGCGACGATCAAGTCTTTGACAGAGGAGCTCGTATGTGCTTCTGCGGCCACCATGACGCGACTGGCAAATAGAAAACCATCGAAAGGCATAGGTTGCGCATCGTAAAGGACCTTCGACCAATCACCAGTGAGGTATGGCCAAAGATCATCTGCCCCACCAAAACCGGAACCGCCAACGAGAACAAGGTTATCTTGCTGACGAATAGAACCGTATGTCTTTAAAATGGGCATATGGAAATCCTCGTACGAATGATGTCCCCCGGCACGACCACCAGTCCACTGGAGAATAATAGGAAAATCGGGGTTGGCTGCAGCAATGTTGACAACTTGGCGGATACCTTCCACAGACCCCGGTTTGAATGAAACATGCTTAATACCCGCGCCGCGGAGGCCACTGATAATTTCAGCAGCCTTCTCTGTGCTAGGAATACCAGCTGCAACACAAAAACCTTCAATAGGTAAACCTTCACGACGCATCTCCTGCCACAAAGGAAACTGGAAGCCAAACTGGCGAGGATTGATGTACAAGGAGTTCAGAGTAAGCCCGACACCAGGGGGGATCTTGGACCGAATTTCAGTGACTTTGGTGCGAAGTGCCGTTGGGTTGTAGTGACCGCCGCCTGCAAGCTCAACGTGATAACCGGCAGAAAGGATCGCAGAAACGAAGCCAGCTTTGACAGTGGTGGGCGTCATACCCGCAACCATGATTGGAGCCTTGCCCAGTAACCGAGAGAATGGGGTATCTAAATGGAGCTTTCCATCGCTAAGACAGAATATCAGCATCACAACTAATGATGCAGCGACTCATTTACCTCGTCCTGACTAGTCTTGGCGCATACTTCTTGCTCCACCATTCTTCATACTTGACATCCTCAGTGTCGAATAACTCAGCCTCACCACGACCCTTATCACCAAGTATGATAACGCGGATTCCACGTCCGTCCAGATTACGAGCAGTAAGAGGACCAATACCATTCAAGCCTCCGGGCCCGAAGTCAATAATATGAGTCGCAGATTCCGGAAACGCGGTCGCGAGATCCCAATGAATCGGTGATGTAAAGATCTGGTCACATAATGTCCGAGTAATTGAGGTGGTACTCTTGCGCATGTCAGAACCTTTGAAAATAGCTCAGTCAGAGAAAAAGATAAATCCATGCATTTACCCACCATTCTCAGTATTGAAGACAGGGATCCTGAGTTCATCGGGCGACCATAGCTCTTCGCCACCAAGATCGTCGTTACATAACTTATCAGTAGCGCTCGCCAAATAAGAGCTATGGTATGGCGCATTGACAACCAAGAAGCGAACACCGAACGCAGGCTTCCTTTGCGAGTGAGGTACCTTGCTTTGGTCTTGTCCGCTCGGGGCTCGAACCTTCCTCAAGTTTGTCACCAAGCCATAAAGTGCACGAGGAGGACCCGTGACAACAAAGTTTCTTGATCCATTATAAAGTGAAATTGTCAGCTGAGAGTTTGGAGGCAAGTGCTTGTTCGTTGCTTCAATATGAGGACGTAGTACCGACAGTGCGAGACCATTAATCGATAGCATGGGCGAGGGCTGACCCTCACCGCCTGCAATAGCATCTTGGACAATACCAGGCTCGAGTGCCAGCACAGGAAATGCCTCTTGACCGCGCATACCGCAGAAAAATAGCCAGCGGACTGCTTTCTTTGCATTGGCATCGAAAGATTCGTAGGATGCTGAGGCAGAAATAGCAATGGCAGAGACAACACCTTGCGAGTGACCTGTCGCACCGGCAATATGATCGCGAAGTTGACCGGGAGTAAGCCCCGAGATGCAGCACACAACTAGGTATTGGATAAGCTGTGTCAAGCCAATGAGAGGAAGCGATATGGGAATTGATGCCAAGTACGCGACTGGCGGGCGAGGTGTCGCTCCAGAGAGCCACGAGGTAATTTCTATGCCGTAACTGTAAAAGCCCGATGTCTGACGCGCCGCAACAAGCGGGGCAAGTACCTCGTCTGCGATTGCGGTGATTAGAGGTGAAACGTACGGCTTATAGGTATCATAGAGAGTTTGGAGTTCATCAAAGTAAACCTCGTTTGTTCCTTGGCCACCAAAGAGTGCATATATTGAGGCCTCTCCTTCGGAAGAAGCAGAAAGAAGAGCAGGAGTGGGTGGCTTCGGAACGCCAGAAATCTCGTGATGCTCGAGGACTGCACGTGCGGTGAAGAAGGATGTTAACACCGAAGTTCGAACCTCGATGTCGAACGGCTTGACAAAAGAGAATATATCTGCATCGGAAAGGTACGAGGAAACAAAATGCATGAAGACATGCAGGAGGAGGGACGAGCGCGCTTTCGCAGAAAGGGGGTCATCAGATAATCTTTGTGCAACAAAAGATAGAAAGCGTGCAACTAAGTCGACCTCCGGTTGAAGCGTGCCTTCACGTTCCGCTGTTGTGTCTAAGGTATCCACTTGCTTCTGGACATGGGCGAAGTCATCCCGGAGAACTTCCGCCGAAATCCACACGTCGCTGTCGATAGATACAGGAATAGAGACCTGCAAGGTTACGCCACAGGTAAGCATGCAGCAACACATTCAAACGTCGATCAGTCCGCGTACTCTAACGTTCGGAACGGCAATGATTAAAGGACGCGTCGAGATGGCAGACTGGTCGACTGCCTCGTCACTCTGGACAGACATTTTGGGGATGTTATGGGTAGCGAGCAGAGTGACGGAAAGGATGTCGGGGGACAGAGAAGGGATCGGTTGTGACCCAGGAGGGTTTTATATGCGCCCCAATCCCAAAGTTTTGCTTTAGGCGTATACCGCGTTGGCTCCCCCAAAAAAAACATTAGGTCACGTGAATTACGTATACCAAAGCAGTCTCATGTTCAGGGCATGGCGAGATGTGGACACACGGTGCTACATTGTGACGGTGATCCCCTATCGTCTTATATCCGGGATGCCTCATGACAATCGCGCGCTCCGAACACATAATGTGGTCTTACCTTCTTGACGATGATTAGGACCATCAATGCCAATCGCAGCCATCGTGGATAACCTCATCAGCGGCGTGGTCGAACGCATGTCTGCTCGGTATATCACTGGTTTTCCATACACCCCGAAGCCTATGTGGTGATCTTTTCATCGTATGGTTCATTTCCGACAACACTTGGTGGTTGTACGTCCCACCCTGATTGTGAATGGACTGCTATTTGTATATTCCACTTTCTTTGAACCCGTGCGACTCAGTGAAAACACTTGTTCGCCAGTCAGCAGAGCTGTGATACAACTGGGCCATCTACACAAACATTCGTGTGATCAGGATGTCAGAGTAGGGTCAGTACGACAATATTCTTACAACAGACCGTCAACGCGGTACGAGTCGGGACTATCCATTAAAAAAGTCTATAGTTTCGTAAAGAAAGGTCGGGTTGCCGTAGAGCTGTGGCGGCCTACTGGCAAGGTAGTAGGGCCATGTCTATTAGTAACAACTACACGCCACCTAGATTGTTCACCCCTCTTCATCCTCGCTTTCTTCGTGTTCCTTGGCGAACTTAACAGATCGACAGTCACTCTCGCTATCACATCTATGGAATTGGACACATCACCGTCATTGTCCTCCGTACGCATGACAAAGGTCCACTATGGATTCCTCCGCTTTCAGTGTCGTGTTGTTTGCTCATGAAATATTTATCCTGCAGCGGAAGCTTGAGGACGCAATTCGCACTCTGGACGGAGCTGTTGTATCCTCGTCGTCAGCAGTTGCCGTTGAGACGCTACCGACACCATTAAAGCGACCCCACCGCACCCGTTCGGTGTATTCAACATCAGCAAAATTTGGTGCAATGTCGAAAGAACGATTTCGACCTTCATCCAAGTTAGTTTTTAGGTGCAGTAAGAATGTCACACCTCTGAAGCGTGGCCCACGTCTTCCAGCAGTACACCAACAGTGAATGTCTCAAAAAGTATGCCCCATCTCGCCGCAATCCTTGCGCGATCCGCATCACAGTCCAAACAAGCTCCGTTTGACCACCTATCAATGCATGTTCATCCTGTGTCCGAGTACAGACCTTCTTCCGTGGACTCTCTCCTTTCTCGCCTCGCTACCTATAAAATTACCACGTATGCCAATAAACCGCCACAAATCGACGCCGTTGCCGCCGCAAGGTGTGGCTGGATCAATGATGGAAAAGACAGACTGGTTTGTGGAATCTGTGACGCATCGTGGGTGCTTGCTGGTCGCGATGGTATGAGTAAAGACGCTGGTAAGAAGGTAGGTTCAATGTAGGTCACCCCACTGACCTTTCTACCTATAGCTAGTGCGTTGGTCGAGAAACAACGCACCTCTCTCGTAGAAATGCACAAAGACGGATGCCCTTGGAAGGCTAGACAATGCGAACGTTAGCAGCATTCACTGTCGTTTCGACATTAAATTCTCACATTCAGTTTCTAGCCTCAGTCTATCGAGTACCCCTCCAGGCACCTACCGCAATGGTCCGCGAATTGAGAGCCACAGCGCTATCACTCGGACCCATAGTTGCCGATGTGGCTATTAAACATCCACTCGTGTGTTTGTTTCCCTGCTTTTATGCGTACTTTCTAATATGAGATGTTCAGTCCCCTTCGCAACTGAATTCTCTACGTTCCATCTTTGCAGCGGAATCCGAAAGCTGGTTACAAAGACGTGATACCGCCATAGAAGTCAACCAGGACAGTCATTCTGTGGTCCCCTCAGACACTGCTATCGTCGTTGCGCTCTTTGGGTGGGGTCCAGCACCAGCTTCGATGCGCAGTGAACTCCACCGCACATCTTTATCTACTTCGCGCGCAGGGTCATATTGTCCCTCCGCTTCTAGGCCTCCGAGTCCACAGTGTTCGCGTGCTAGTTCCATCTCGGGTTACTTCCGAGAACGAGCAACCACACCAACTCTCTCCGCTTCACCTAGGATAAGCACTGCCCAACTCGGTACATCCTCGGATCATATAGGAGCGTCTTTGCGCATGAGAAATTTGCGGTCCAATTGCGCTACCACCATCTCTGCTTCCCCAGACGCTTCAGTGGTATACTGTGCCCTTTGTCAACGGCGGGTTGGTCTTTGGGGATTCTCTAGAAACGAAACAATAATACCATCGATGCACAACGGAGACCTTGCATCAACACCCCACACACACGACAAAGGGTTTGACCTTGTGAAGGAACACCGAACCTATTGTCCTTACGTTGTCTGTTCAGCGGTGGTTCCCTCATTCTCGCACTCTCCTGTGGTGGACTCGTATGGGCATGTAACAGAGGGTTGGCGAGCAGTGCTGACTATTGTTCAGCGTTACGAGCTTAGCCAGCGGCAACGTTTATCCCGGTTTTTATCTAATGACGATCTGCACAGTCAAGCATCCTCCGCAGAGTTGAAAGGAGTCGAGGCTATGGTAGCCAGCGTCAAGACCAATGGGGTCAGTATTGGGGCACCATTCCCTGGGTATTACTGAAATTGGCTTTTATATAGGGCCGAGAACTGCTGAGATATGTCAAGGACCTTTTAGGTTGAGTCCATGCATTCATGTCGACTACCGTGAAATTTCCGAGAAACGTCTTTGCTTCAACATCTTGTTATTGTTCTGTATTGCGTTCCGAGTCTTTTATGATATTGTCGACGTGTCTCGATTTTTCAAAATCTCATTCCCTTCCCGATGACGATAATCATCCGGAATATTGGCGGTAACTTACTTCATTTCCAATGGGGACCAGGTCAGCCCATTGTCTATCGAAGAATGACTGACAAAGAACTTCTCGTGAAATCGAAATCTACTGATTGTAACCCTCAATGGACAAGTTAGGTGTCCAGGTTCTTTGGTTCCCTCCGCCATAAATGATGTATTCCTTGAAGCCGAGTCATTTGGTGATTTTCTGTAGAGATGTGCATGGAGCAGTGACCGCGATATCGAAGACCACGTAGGGGTCCAAATACATGGCAATGGCAGCGCTATAGACGAGTTGGTAGTGACAGTGACGCAACGAGCCACACTAACATGGTACCTTCTGTTGGAAAATGGATTCAAACAAGATGCGGGAAAGGTATAGAACCACTAAGCTTCTGTCAATGTCGTCCACTCCTAGCTGCCCTCTGCCGAGACTGATCTTTACCGTTTGACGAGGTATCGGCGGTCAGATTCAGTTCCATGTCTAACCTTTTCGCCAACTCTCGATCGGTCTCCTCTATCATCCTCCTTCTTTCTTCTTGTCTTCTTCTCTCTAGCTCTTCTTCATGAGCCTGTTCACGCCTCGCTACCTCCATATCGGCTTCTTCTTGTCGTCTCCTTTGTTGCGCAACCCTCTCTTCTCGCTCTGCCTCCTCTTGTGCTTGCTGGACAAGTGCAAGATCTGCCTCTTCTTGCCTCCGTCGTTCTGCCTCCTCTGCTTCCATCTGAGCACGCGCAAAGGCTGCATCGGCAGCTTCTTGCTCAGCGCGTGCTCTAATACGAGTCAGCTCTTCTTGCCATCTCTTTTCTGCCTCTTCCTCGGCACACCTCCTGCGAGCTTCTTCCTCTGCCACTTTACGACGATGTTCCGCTTCTTCACGTTCGCGTTCTTCTTGCACTCTACGCTCCTCTCGTCTCTTACGTTCTTCCTCTTCCGCCTTACGACGACGCTCTGCCTCTTCACATTCACGTTGAATTCGTTCTTCTTGCACTCTACGCTCTTCCTCTTGTCTCTTGTGTTCTTCCTCTTCTGCTCTACGACGACGCTCCGCCTGTTCACATTCGCGTTGAATTCGTTCTTCTTGTACTCTGTGCTCCTCCCTCATTCTGAGTTCTTCTTCTTCACCTTTTCTCCCCTCTTCCTCTCGTCTCATACATTCTTCTACTTGTTGTGAGTGCTCTTCCTCACATCGTTGTCGATCTTCCTCCATACGTTGCTGACGTTGTCTTTCTTCCACTTTCTGTTCCTCAGTATCCTTGAGGCGCTCCGATGGATTCTGTTCCTCCCCGACGACCTTCTTGTATTGTTCCTCAGTTGTTTGATCTCTGGCCACATCTTCCAGGGTCCCTTTCAGTTCCCCCTGTAATACGATCTCTACTTCTGCAACACTAACAGGTTCGGCCTCATCTCGCCCTTGTCCCTGTCTGACGACCTCTTCTGCGCTGACGGTATGCGGGGTGTTCAGGTCTACTCGAGAAGGTGGTGGTGCAGTAGCTGGTGGCTGCGGCGTAACACTTTGCAACAAGGATGTGGGGAGAGTAACCAGTCTCTGGCTAGGTGTTAACGGTGGTGCAGGCGAGTGCGAAGGCTGGGCAATAGAGACTTGAGCAGAAGAAACACTTCCACCCTGACTGTACAGCGGTGGAGGCGGCGGCGGCGGCGGC
>JBBPJS010000316.1:0-18515 GCA_038088835.1 Singerocomus rubriflavus
CTTTGTTGTCGTTCCGTTCGAACTTGTCAAGATCAAGTAAACCTATCGCTGTTCCTTACACTGTCATGCATCATACTTACGATTCATCGCAGGTTGCAAGATAAAACAAGCACTTTTGCAGGCCCGCTGGATGTTGTCAAGCAAATTGTCAGGAAAGAAGGCTTTCTCGGACTCTACGCTGGAATGGAAGCAACGTTCTGGAGGTGGAATATCCACCTACCACATGATGTACAGTGTTGAGACCTCTTGACAGACACTTTTGGTGGAACGGAGGATACTTTGGCTGTATCCATCAAGTACGTAGCATGATGCCAAAGGCAGAGGTAAGGCCATAACCTTTGCCCATGAATGTTCTATGAAAAGAGGGTAGTAGACCCCCCAAGCCCAACTTTTCAACAATTTTGTCTCTGGAACTGTTGGCGGTTTTGTCGGCACGGCTATCAATACCCCATTCGATGTACGTTTTTGGCGCACACGTTAACTAATCAAGAGGTGAAGTTATTTGTAGGTGGTCAAATCACGCATCCAAGGTGCCGCCAAGGTCCCTGGAGTAGTACCCAAGTATAATTGGACATATCCCGCGTACGTCCGCTCTTCCTCGTTCCATAACGTGTCTTGACTACTCTGGTCAGACTCCTTACGATAATGCGAGAAGAAGGACTGGCGGCGCTGTACAAGGGCTTTGCGCCAAAGGTGCTTCGACTTGCCCCAGGTGGTGGCGTCTTGCTCCTCGTTGTCGAGTTCACTCTCGGCGTCTTCAGGAAGGGTACGCTTGGTTGCTTGCATGTATACGCGCAGTTACTGATTTTCTATGCAGCTTTGGGTCCACCCTACATATAGAACGTCTTCCTATTGTATCTAATAAGCATAGACTTAGACTAATTTAATACTAGTCTGACAAGTTGTTAAGACCTGGTGAGTCCGTCTGGTAAGGACTCCTATTCTCCTTTTGCACAGCCACATGTTTGGATGCTATACAAGGCTGACACTGCATAGGGGCCCTTCTTTGTCCACTGCAATGTCGACCGCCAACCATCTGCCGTTCATGCCTGCTGCACAGGGCGACAAGCGTTCTCCTTGTCCTGCCCTCAATGCGCTGGCAAACCATGGCTACCTGTAAGTGACGCAACAGCTACTCGCTCCGGACACTACTCAGAGCCCCCAGTCCACACGATGGCAAAAACATCGGCTTCTGTCAACTCATACAGGCCGTCCGCTCAGTCTACAACCTGTCATTCCCTCTTGCAGCTCTGCTGGCGCTTGTTGGCATCCTTCTGTGTGGTCACGCCCTTCGTCTCGACCTCGACAAGCTCGCGCTGCACAACAGAATTGAGCACGACGCGTCCCTCGTTCACGGGGACGCTCTCGCTGGCCACATCGAAGCACCTATTCCAGTAGACCCAGAGCTTCTCCACGCCTTCCTATCACATGCGAGCGAGAACCATGGGCTGAGCCTCGATGCATTTGCGCAGCTACGGGTGGACAGGGAAGCAAGGTTGACATCACCATTGGATCACCTCCATTCCAGGATTGGCACGGGTGAGGCTGCGCTGTGTTGGTTGCTCCTTAAAAAGGAGGACGGCCAAGTGCCGTTGACCATGCTCGAGCAATGGTACGGCGAAGAACGTATACCGGATGGTTGGTCTCCACCCGCAAAAGGTGTTGGGTTGTTCGACACACGTCAGACGGCCAACGAAGTGGCGAGTAAGATGGCACAGATCAGGCGCCGCTGATGATGAGTAGGGAAGGTATCGACCGCCGCTCTTGCAGCAGTGCTTGTGAATGAAAGCTTAGTTGTTTGTAGTCCTGTAAATACTCTGCCACACCTATTTATATTAACCGGACAATCAAGTCGACTTAGTGCGCAAGTCGCAGCGCGTGTGCCTAACTTCCTGCGCACCGCGGCGCAGCAACTTTGAACTGGGCTATGTTTTCGCAACCAGAAGTACAGGAGCAGGGCCACTGGCCACTTGGCTTATAAGCAGTCACCAGCCCAGTCAGTGTGGCATCGGGAGCCACCCAAACCATCATCCATCATGGTGAGCTTGGTATCGTCACTGATGACCGTTACCATTCTGCTTGTTAAACGGCTCGGCTGCGTAGGCATCTGGCATCAAAGTTGCAGACGTGTGCATCACGACTTACCAGCAACTCAAGCTGAACAGAAAGTTCAAGTACATCGTCTTCACCCTCAGCAACACCCTGTCCGAGATCGTCGTCGAGAAGACCTCGGACGCATCCGAGTCGACAGGGTATGCAGCCTTTGTGGAGGACCTGCCCAAGGATCAATGCCGCTGGGCAGTCTATGACTTCGATTACGAAAAGGACGGCAAGAGGAACAAATTGTGCTTTATCCTGTGGTGAGTTCCATTTCTTTCGACTTGGAGCAAGGGGGGAAACCCACACTGGCCAAGAAGTTACTGTATGCACTGGGGTGTCTAACACGTGACCATCCCAATTAGGGCTCCTGACAAAGCCAAAATCAAAGATAAGATGCTGTTCGCCTCCTCCCAAATGACCCTCAGACAGAGGCTAGACGGCATCGCCTTTGAGGTCCAAGGCACAGACCCCTCTGAGATTAGCTACGATACTGGTCCGTCACTACCATCCAGACCTGTTGTCATATCCTGACTCCTTTGCCAATCTTGCAGTACTTGCCAAAGCATTGGCTCATTGATTTCCGTGTTGTCCCTACTTGCTGGCAACTTTGTCCTTGCATCGTTTATCAACTCCGCATCTTAGTACCCATATATATATATATAATTCGGTTGCGCGGACTGAGTCGGCCTATTTGGTGTCAGTCGTTGACTCATTCACTAATTTGACCTGTAGAACTAACTTCCAACCCCAATGAATCCCGGACGCTTTCCATGCCAAAAAGGCGAATTTGATTAGTGTTCACGACATTCGCATGGTGATGTCTCTCAACCACGTGCATCTTGGATCGTGTTATCCGCACAGCCAGCGGTTCAACATTCGACAAGCACCAATTCAATAACCAACCATGTATCCGGTCCCGCCCGCTTTTTCCTGATACAGTCAGTAATACCGACAGTCGTGGGTCTACATTGCCTTCTTTCTATCTATGGACCCGGCGGGGATCAAAACCTCCCCCATGAGATATCCACCCGTTGCGCATATGCCAGCTGACCATACTAGCAAAAGAGACGTGATGCAGAAGAAGCTGATTGATTGTCCTATCTCCAACCAAGAACCTGCCGTGCACGTCAGCAGACGAACGGTGGTGGAGTTGGCATACCTACCGGTGTCCGTCACGTTCAAGAAGAATGTCATTGTCATTCCTTTTGAACAATCAGAAATGGATAGCCTGGGAAAGCCTAGCGTCATGCCTACCGTCCGTAAGAGTCAGCGCTACAAGGAATAAGGAAAAGGCAGGCAAGCGCAAACGGGCATTGAGGGTTGCAAAAACTGCTGACAGGATCACATATGGCACGACGATTTTGAAGATCTACAGGGCCACGTCAGCGGGTGTATACGACTAAACCGGAAATTGAACCAGTAAAGCTGCCATCAAGAAAGGGTTGAATACTGGCACGAGACGATATACAGGCTCTAAATAGAAGGAACTAGGCGCGTCGTGAGATCACAACACATTGATCCAATGAAACTTACGATATGGACGCAACGCTGGGTATAAAACAAGTCAACACGAGGGACGCACAAGGATCACGTGAATACAACGTACTTTCCAATCCCAAAGAAGGCGACCTGCACAAAAAATAAGAAGAATAATGCTATCCGTACATCATCCGTCTGGAAGCGATAATCATTCTGCCGGACTTCTTTGGGTGTGGAGCCGTTGATGCTCGAGAATTTCCGAACAGCTGCTTCAATGTCTATCCACAGAAGTAAATTGTATGTAAAAGCCGAATAGAATAGGCCTTCAATGGATATCGACAATACAACGAAGCAGACTGAAAACGCCAGGAAAAATGACATGATTTTGCTCCTCGGAGAGGAATATTGCACTCGGGATATAAATGGATACAAGGAGGATATCACTAACCAAATCGGTATGGGGTTACAAGATACTAGAGTCACAAAGAAACAAAATTACATACCCAGTATTGACCATGCTGCCATCTGACTGTGGGGTGGCAGGCCATTTTTAGCTTGCAAGCTGACAACAGAACTAGCGGTAACCATCATGCTAGAAATAACTAGTCCCACCTTCCGGAAGTTGAGAGGAAATGACAAGCATGGAAGTTCTTTACTCACTTGGAAAAACATAGAACCGGTCTCGCTCGAGCTTAAGTAGGATGACCAAACTTGCGCTACACCCATAAAGAGCATCACGGCACCACCAAACAAGCTAGAAATTCTTCAACATCACGCAAATGCGATCACTCGGGACTTACACGGTCGGAAGACTTTCCTCCTTATCAACTGGGAGAAGCGGGAAGATGGCGGTGACTAGACAACTACAAGTCCATTTTAAAACGAGTTTCCGATACTGTGAGAGCGTTGAGGATGGCCAAGTGCAATATGGCCATAAGACTCCAAGGATGATAAAACCGACACTCCATATAGAGCGGTAGGTGTACGCGGCCTGAAGATCTAATGCGTGAACCGTAACTTCAGGACGAAGAGATTTACATACTACCATGCTCTGGAGTGAGACCACAACAAGTAATCCGTAGGTGCAAAGCTGGCTGGGGGAGAAAGGGAGCTGGGACATGACTCTGAGTAGAGCAGGTGCCCCTCGGAGGGAGAACGCTCTCCAGAAATAACATGGGAAGGCAACATAAACATAGAACGTCCACGGCGAGTTCTGTATCCAGAAGACCATTGCAAAACCAAAGAATGTCAAAAGAGTGAGTGTATCGACGAGCTTATTCCTTGAATCTGATGTCAGGCCATCAAGGGCAGGGAAGAGGGTAGTTGATGCGTATGCTGCCCAACCAAGGTATGCTACGATGACAATAGATCGAATCAAGAAACGATCATAGCTAAAGATCTTGTCAGGTCAAAACACAATGAAATAGAACCTAAACTGACGTCTCTAGGTAGCGCAAGCCTTCCAGACAAGTATTGATCAGCTGTGCGGCTTGTCTACGCGCTTCGTTCCACTGTTGTTCTTTAAGCGACTTTTCAATGGAAGCAAGTTTCTGGACCCAGGCTGGCATTCCGGAACTGTCTCTGCTTTCCAATGGACTGAATGGTTGATAGAACAAGACGTTTTTCTGCTTGATTTCTTGTACAATTGAGAAATTACACTCAGGGGTGGATAGTAACTTACCGTGTTTTATACGGTAGTGTTCTAATAAGACATGGGTATTAGTTAATGCCATGTGAGCAAGAGCCCCCTCTCCTTTGCGAGGATTAAGGAAGCCAGCTTGCGTGTGGTCCACATCAGGTAGCACACCAACCGAGTTTGCTGGCCAATCTATACCAATGAGTGATGCCATTAGAGGGGTTAGGTCTGCTTGGGAAACATCTCGGCGGAGTATATGCTCGAGCTTCCACGGCCGCGAAAAATCGTCGTGCGAAGAAGGCAAGGAATCAGGCAGAGGACCTCGAACGCCTTTGCCCCATGCAATAAGTGGTGTTCGTGTATTATCTGGGTCTGAAAAGGCTATGAAAACAAAACTCGCGAGAGCGGAATAGAGCCTTACCACCATCACCATGATTGCCTATTTTAGACATACCATGATCAGCAGTAAATATAAAACTTGTTTCCTCATCCTCGTAGAAATTCAAGAAGACTTTTTCTGTCTCACGAACGATGTTGTCTACGACTTGGATGTTGTTCATATACTCCTGTTTGTCGGTTTGAGTGTAGTAAGACAAACTTGAGTCGCTGGATTCACCTCGGAATGAGGACGATATGAGTGACCGGTAGTGTCCAATCCCAGGAGGTGCAAAAAAAATATCACTTTGTCCTCGCGCAGGTCCGAATTCAGCGTGGTATCTTCTGACGCGTTTCGGAATAGTACATTGAGCTGATCTAGAACCCAAGTGTCGAGAGTAGTCGCATCTACACATCTCGTCAGGATGGTGACAAAATGTTTGGCATCATATGAACCTTTCGTAAAGTCTTCGGCTTCTTCATCGTAGCACCATGAGCGGACTTTGCCAGGCATAGCACCCTTTGCAAACATCGGCAGGATATCGGGTGACCCGAATGAAAAGGTATGACTTGATTGGTTAAAGACTGAATCGAAATCAACCTTAACCGGACTGCAATTAGCAGAGAATGGCTCTTTGGTGTTAAGCTCTTACTGGATTGGTTTTCCAGCCCTGTGATTGGCACACTTAGGTCATGGACGGTATCTAGAATCATGTTCATTTCTGAAGATCTGACCTTTGTGACTGCTGAAACATCTTCATACATCCCCCCTATCCATACAAACGTAAACATGGAAGCCGTAGCACATGGGCTGACAAACCTATGATGGCAACATGTCCTGGGCGACTCTCGGTAGGCACCCTGGTGTGAGACACTCCGAAAGCACCGCGTTCTTCTACGATGGACCTCAGGTATGGTGCAACTACCTCCGGAGCAGAATCTACTGATGGAAATCCGTTTGGTGTGAACAAGAGGTCAGCTCGAAGGCCATCACCTATTTAAAGCGTGTTGGGGCGACACGACATACATCGTGTAAGTTAACATACCCACAATGAGCACTAGTCGTTTGGACTCTCCGAAGCCGGAGCCATAGCGTGTCATGCCATGAACGACGGGGCTCCTGAAGTAGCAGTCGAATACAGACGCAATGAACACAATGTGGAATATGATTCCGAGGATGAGCAACTTGAGGACATGTGGACTCGAGCCAGACATTTGGCGTACAGCGCCACGATTTTCTCAAGTGATAGTCGTCTCTCTGGCCAAATCTTGCTCAAACTTGGCGAGCGCCCGTTGAACGCTGAACGTTGAACGTTGAACGTTGAGCTTAGGAGCAGAAAGGTTTCCAGAAATTCCGAAGGGAATTTCCGTGTTTGTAATGATGCTGTATGTAGCAAAAACTTGGCCAAACAAAGCTTAGATGGCATTAGTCCATGAGTTTTCCGTCCTTAAGCGACAATGTCAATATAATTGGAGGGAATGTCCTAGTGCAGGGGTAGTGCGGGGATACTACTACTCATTCACACACTGAACGGTGACTCGGAACATCGCAATGGCCAGAGTAGGTTGGGTTGCCCACGATTCCTCAAATTTCCCACTCTCGACGGAAGCCGGCTCCCAGTCCCACATCACGACAACAATTATAGCTCTTTTTGCCTGGGTCATGCTTAATTCAAAATGAAATGTTGTTCGGTGGGTCGTGATTTTCTGGCCTATCCTTGCGGACGACACCTGTCGGGAGAGCCTGGGAATAGGAAATCAATTTTTTTTACTGTCCCTTGTTTCATGTTCACTGTTTTGGGCAGATCCGACTTGTAGCCCCTTCCTGCTGATGACTACGTCGAGCGCGCGTAGATAACCTACAATCTCAAAGTATCCCCTCCGACGGTGAGGCACTCCCAGGCTCGTCACACCACATATAAGCCTCTCCTTCCGAGTTAGACTTCATCCCCTCTCACCTACTTTCAGACCCGACTCTTCCGGCTTGATAACAAAACTGATAAAACTCTAGTAAATTGACAAACCACCACCCGCAAGTGACACTTCGTATCATCGTCATCCTTGTCTCTTCTTCCGGTGATCATGACTTTGGCCGATGTCCCTCTCTCACAGGTCCATCCATGTATCCCACCTGAAGTGTGGCTTAGGATCTTTGGCCTTGCTACCGACTCCGAGACACCCTTGAACTATGATAGCCCGATTTCCCCTGACTTGCCTCGCACGCTCGTCAAACAACATGAACTACAGAGGTTGAAAGATTCCCTTCGCACCAAACGTAGCATAGCTCTCGTTTGCAGGACTTGGAATCAACTAACATTGGAATTTCTCTATCAAAGCATTCTGATCACCAAAGTGGATACGCTCGTTTCACTGCATGAATCGCTCCAGAGACATGCCTTAACAGCACAGGGCAAGAATCGACTTGGCTGGTGGACAAGACGTTTAGATGTCCTCGTGGAAGATGAGCGCTGTGAAGCCTCCGACTACAGCACGCTTGCTGCGGTCATGCGCCAACTTCCAAATCTTTCCATCGTTACCCTCTCTATGCCTATGTTACCGTTCAACGATTGTTGGCTGCGCCAACTACCTACATCTGTCATCGTGTCTCTGGCCGAGACATGCGGGATGTCACTACAGGTATTCGACTGTTCTGACTCGATCCTTCGGCCATGCAGGCAAGCATACGTGTATTGTGTATACAGTGGTTATAACCAACAACTTCACGCCAGAGAAGACTTGATGATGTTGCTCGCGTCGTCTCCTAATTTGCAGGTACTGAGGTGCCCAATTTGTTCCCCTACGCCTGCAGATAGGGCTTCTAGAAATCGCCTTGACGTTCCCGTCATGCCAAAACTAGAATCCATCACTCTAATGTCCGTCTTTTTACGAGACTACCTTCCGCGAGACAAAGACTCAAACCACCTCCCTGCACTCCGTCAACTTACCTATGATTGTATTCCCCCACCATTCCTCGACCATGCATGGGTGAATTTCGTGAAGCTGACCTGTGCAAATCTCACTTCTGTCACCCTTGACTTTTGTCTCCCGGGAGACTCTCTACAGGATGAACTCGATTTACTTTCTGAGTGTTGCACAGTGCTTGACAAGCTTGTTGTCTACCTTCGCTCCTGGCTTGAGCTAAAACCATACCTTATCCTTCCGCCGATTTCCTATCTTGGTCTTCACTCCAAGGCTCCAAAGGGACCACTCTTCCACTACCAGGCTTTGGTTTCTGCTCTCGTGACTCTGACGGCACCAAAGCTCAGGATCGCTCAGTTACTACATGTCAGTGCATCAAAGGAGTTGCGTGAGAATGCATCTTCGCTCGCTGTAGACGATCTTGCTTGCCTAGCTTCATGTAGTTTCTCATTAGAAGATTCTGAAGGCTGTATACTGTTCTCTTAAAGAAACAACCACTGTCTCGTCGACTTGTTTTTTTTGGGGGGGAGGGGTGGTCTCACTCATTGTGCCGTAAGGCTATTATTTGAGGCTTTTTATCGTACTTGTAGCTCTTACTTTGACTGTCTTTTCTAAGAAGCCGTTGACTTAATATTGGTGCTGTCAGAGTCTGAAATGTAATCGTTCCCGTTCTCCAGTGGGAGCTTGTGACGTAACTTACAACCACACCCCCGACTCCATCTCAATGCAAAGATGATGCAACTGTAAGAAATCAACCTGTCAAATCTCTTACAGTAGGCCCACTGTAGGGTATGAAAAGGATTTCAATAAGAGGGTGCGATAGGGAGGAAAACTTCCGGGGCTACTATCTAGCAGCTCGCTATCTGGTTTAGATTTGTCGACAGTTGTGCTGGCAGACTGGGGCCCAGCCATTGCTTTGAGTCGCTATCTCATCTTCGGACCCCGCTATTTGATGAACACTGACCAAACGTTCGATGACATGGTCGAGCTCAGGGAAGAAATCAATACTCATCTTCACGTTCTATTATCCTCGCGCAGCAATGAACTTCCTCCTGCCAGAGTCATCTCTCCAAGCCTTACGGGCAGAGAGCTCGATGATCAACCGTAGGTCTCTTTGACGCGTGCAGATAAGTCTACATTCAGTCAGTGGAGCCTGAAGACTAGCAGATCTCCATAATGATGAGGACCTTCTACTAGTAGTACTACAAGGCTTCTGTCAACGTTTGCGTAAAGCCATAACGTGGAACTGGACGACATTCCTGTGTTGGTAGCAAATAGGTTAGAGCGACGAATACACCAGTCCTACAGCCGGCAAGTCATAGCTTAAGCGGTTCAACATCCTCAGCTTGGGATAACAGTAGGGGGGGAAGATCGGAGGTGGAGATTCTCATCAGAGCAAGAGCGGATGAAATTAGAGTCTGGCTGTTGGGTCATCCACCCCCGAACCTGACTAGGTGAACTGGATTTATACCCGCGTTCATATGGCTATTTTCTGATAAGTACCAGGGTCCACGGAGTATCCTGCGCACTTGTCAAGGTGGTGCCATAGACAACTCTCAGCCATTCCCCTCCTCGAGCATCCTCTCCTAAACAACTCAACCAGGAGCGGAGCCCATTCACCAACTTACGTATCCCACACACCCCCGTTTATGTATCATTCTGATTCCGAGTCGATGTCTGTTCTAGAAAGTCAGGGAATTGGACAGTTTGGAGGTCAGTACTATTACGGGGGCCCGTCTGGGGACATGCGGCTAGGAATCCAGTCGGCAATGCTGCCGCGGCATCTCATCAAGCAACAGAAATATCTCGCCGTCCCTGATCAATAGGAAGACGTCCAAGTTGTCCTTGGGTGTAGATAAGCAGTATCAGCCCAGTTTAAAGACGACATTCGTCATAAAGGTCGAAGCCGTCGTGGCATCCCCGCCAAGTCCGCTTCTTGGACAAACAGACGGGGCGACCTCACCGGAAGATATCAACCAGTATCTGTATCATACGCCGTAGCACTAAGTTCATACTAGCCATGCTCTGTTCTCCCACCGAGGTTACCGAGGAGCAGATGTAGATGGCATACGGAGATTGCCTCTGGACTTTTCCTGTGGGCCCCTTGAGTCGTAGTCTGCGCTTCAAGGACGTAAAGGTTACTTCCATCAGCACCATCCTCCATCAGCTTGCGAGCACGCCTGCTTTGCAGAGGAGTCCGCTATCATCAAGTCATATGGACTAAAAGAAAAGACCCTTTGGAGAAGTTAGAGACTCTTGCTACTACTCATGCCCACCCTTGGGCGATGGGCTGGACCAAATTTATGGGTTACCAGGTAGTAGGAACAATGGAAAGCAACCCTCTTGTTGTCCAGCAGTCGCCATCCAGTTGAAAGACTAACCGTTGGTCATTTTCACCGGGCGGCATTGTCACGGGGAAATCTCTCTGCTCCAGTACCGCCTCGAACAACGGGCGCCCTTGTCACTGGACTTCTTCAGCTATTATTCGCAACTCTGCTGGTGGCATACTGGGATCTCCGGGCGCATAGCATGAGCACAGCTGTGATTGATTGATATCAGTATTACTATACAATAATTCGGGATGATCAATACAATCATCCAAAAATTACGATTTCATGTATTGTTTTGAAGTACAGTTTTCCAAATCCGAGACCTTCGAGCCTAGTTGAACGAATGTATGATCACCAGACGAAGGAAATAATTAGGAGTATACTACCCGCGAGCTACGAAAGAGGGTCCTAAGATACAATATGATGAAAAAAATACATAGTCGTAACCTTCCCTGCTGTCCTTATAACCTCTTGATCTGCGTGACATTAAGCATCATTCAACCAGACTTTGAGCTGTTTGACAAGCTTCTTGGCAGCGATCTCCAATTTTTCGTCTCTTGCCCTTGCAACCTCCAAGATCGTCCTCTTTCGGCCTGTGGTGGCTAACACAAGACCGACTTTTCTAGGACAAAACGAGATAGATAGCATAGTAAATGGGAGGGGGCAGGATCTGGTGGTACTCGTACGGCGGCCTGCTGAACTGCTTGAACCAATATTGCTGTGAAGGCGGGGCTCAGAAGCAGTGGACGAAGAAGAGACGCCAGGTGGATTTGTGTGCACTACCCCCTCACGTAGACCATAGTAGCGTACCAGGTCTTCCAGACGGCTTCGTGGCTGCATAAGATCAAAGAGGTCCTTGAATGACTCCTCACGCTCAAGGTGAAGTTCAGTGTCATCCGTCATTACGTCCTCATGCACTTTAAGTGCGATGAAGAGATCCAGGACTTGCGTCTCGCGCTGTATCGTCGCTACAGGACTAGCAGGCGACGAGGTTGAAGAAGAGAGAGGAAACGGGTCAGACGTGTACGGAACACGGATAAGGGACCCATAGGCAGGCAAGTAGGTAGAGCGCAATACGTGCATGCAGGCTAACGGGCATGTCAGATCCTAGTATCTACTTAATAGATGGCGCGATTACCAATGTAGAACGACCTGTTCACCAAACGAAGTTGGTGCGATAGCCAATATAGTGTCTTGCGCTGGCGCTCAAGTCGACTTTCATCTATCCCAGGCGCTCGGGGGAATGTCATGTAGACGATCTTGAGGAGCAGATGTGGGGGCAATGTGGCAAGGGTCTGATGAGACCTATTACCAGGAAATGGAGGGGGCGCGATCGAAGCCGCTGCAGTATAAGATGGAGGAGGAATCATACACTTCTCGTCCAGGATAACCATGGCAAGAGCCGGTTTTGGATGACTGTTTTATAGTGGCAAGGTATCCGGCTGAGGTGACTCTTTGACAACGGAAGCAATGCGCAGTAGAATGCGGCCCTCAGTCACGTCTCGGATGGCAACACTGGAGAATGTGGGAGAGGAGGCAGTACAGTGGCATGGACAAGCCCAACACATGTACTCGAGCGACATGGCACAAATAGAGAGAACATGTGACCGAGGCACACCTCATTGACCACTTGGGTCTGCACGTTCAAAGGATAAAAATTATGCCACGAAGGGCACGAGTACATTTCGTGTCCTTGAAGTCTTCCCTCGTGAATCTACCCATCTCAATCTATGGCCCCCTTCTCGAACGATCCATAGTGCGTGCGTGCATTGCACTCGTACCTCGACTGAGAGTCCATCTGACTTTCGACAGCGGCCACAAACGCTTGCCATTCATTTGAGATGCGACTCTCCAGCCACGAAAGTCGAGGCCTACGTTGGATGGACCGGAATGGCATCCTCCTCTTCCCTCGCCCATTTCAACGCGGATGCGCGAGAAAACGCGTTCGAGACGATCGAAATCGATCCACAGTATGCGCAAGAACTCGGATTTGCAGAAGGCGACATCGTACGTCTGCTGAGTTGCAGTGAACGTGTCTCATTTCGTCTCCCTCAGGTCGAGATCGGTTTATTATATGATCTACCCTTTGCCTCCTCAGTGGGCACAGAACCTCTCACCGCAGACGACTGGGAAATCATTGTGAGCCTACTACATCGGTTCCACCAGAATACTTATCATCTCTTATTCAGGAGATTCATGCTTCCCACGTCGAGTCGACTCTGTTGTCGCAGGTTCGAGTCGCAAAAGTCGGTCAAGAAATTGATGTATGGGTATTAGGACATACAAGGGTTCGCCTCCTCGTTGGTAGGCTTATTCCCTCCATTTGTGTGCACTCTTGGTTAATTCGCGCAGTTTCTCTGATCCCGTCAACGAAGAGCAATGCAGCTCTTCTGACAACCGATAGTGAGGTCAGCATTGCACCAAAGACACATGCCCGCCAAAAGGCTATCAAGAGTTCCCCGACTAGGACTTCTCAAGATGGTACAGCCAAAAAAGACTCCGCGAAAGCATCATTGCCAGCAACCGTATTGCGAGTTCTGCCGACCCGCTTGATCGACCGATTTTCTCCACCATCAACTTGCTATGATCGGCCAGAGACCCTCGCTTATATCCATCCCTACATATTCTCTAATCTCGCGCTATCTCGGTATCCGATGAAGGAAGATATGAAAGACATTTTCTTGAAGTTCTCCTATCGGTTGTTGGATCCTCCACAAAACCCTCTCGAGCCATCTCGCGATGCTAATGCAGATGCAGACACGCAAGTGCCTGTTGCTCAGGTTCTTCACCCAGGGACGAAAAGCGGACCCCCCGCCACCGAAAAAACATCATCAAATGAGACCACAGAAAATTTCCTATTAGTGGGATGGTCCGAAAAGGTCCTGGAGAGCCATGTCTACTTTCCATACGGGTTGGAAGGTGTCGACGATTGGCATTGGATTCAGTGAGCGAGACTTTCTCGTACCTGTGACGTTCATGTTGACGCTGGTGGCGGAGTATTACTCCAACGGGAGAGCGAAAGACGCTCTCGGACCTCTTCACTGTTATTCCCACTCGCAAGGAAGAGTTATTGTGGGTGCATCGGATCAAAGTACATGATAGAACGTTCATCGATTAACTTATCATATGCAAGGCAACCATCCTCACTAGAAATTGTGCTCTCTGGCGTGCAAGACATTCTTGAGGAAGGCACTAAGCAACTTGTTGCTAATTTTGCTCTCCATTCCATCAACACGATGGTGCATGGAAGTATGTACCTCGTTGACTGGACATTATTCGTGTTGCCTAACAGAGCTGTAGTATCCGCAATCCTCTTGACAGGGAGAAAGGGTGTTGGAAAGACTTCCTTAGCCCGGGCAATTGCGAAGCGGCTTGAGGCAGATCCTCGCACATACGCATGTATGGCTTCAATTGTCCTCTACGTTGTCTTGCTTCTGATTACGCGAAGACATCCATTACATTGACTTTAAGCTCTACACTGAGAAACCGGTAGCGACTCTGAAGACGCTCTTTCGGTATCTGTACGAGATTGCAGCATGGCATCGTCCAACCGTACTCATATTTGATAATCTCGACAAAGTCTTGAAGGCAGAGGTCGAGGTGGATGATTTCTACTTACGAAACTTGATTTGACGATTTACTTTGGGTCACTAGCACGCTGACTCATTCCGTTCTCGCCATATCACAGAGCTTTTCATTGCTCAGTACTCTTCCGGAGAACGCATGATACCTTCAAACTTTGGTGGGATAGTCATGATTGGCACTGCTGAATCGCAAACGAGTCTACACGCCCTCGTTCATACACTACATATCTTCCAGGAAGTGTACCATATCCAGACTCCCAGCAAGGACGCGCGTAAGGAGGTTAGTGGACGTTCCCTGCCTATGCCCGTTAGTCGGCTAATTTTCCTACTAGATATTGACAAATCTAGTGGAACGACTGCGTGTAAAATCTCCTGGTGTTACCATAGACCCTGATGATCCTCCGAACTTTGCCATGATATCGACGCACACAGAAGGTTATTCTCCTGTTGATCTACAGGATTTGGTTACCCGTACAGTGCAGCAAGGTGCCAGCAGAGCATTTTTGAAGCATGGGACAGGGGCATCTGAAGTAAGTGTGCTGGCTTAAATAATTTGCTGCCCCAGATCCAATAGATCCAAGGTTCACCTATCTGCGACCGACTTCTCGAATGCACAAGTGGACTTCGTTCCCCACTCTTTACGTGATGTCCCACTTCAGAAATCAAACGTGGAGTGGGCTGACATCGGAGGTGATCTCAGCCATTAAATTTCCTTTAGGTCCTAATAGCCGACTTTTTTCCAGGACTGAAATGGGTCAAACGTATTCTGCGAGAAACACTGGAGTGGCCTACCAAATATGCACCACTGTTCAAGCAATCACCCCTGCGTTTGCGTTCAGGGTAAGCTGGCATATATATATATATCCGCGTATTCACGTCTCAACAGGTTGCTACTGTATGGTTACCCTGGGTGTGGCAAGACGCTTCTCGCTTCTGCTGTTGCCAAAGAGTGTGGGTTGAACTTCATTAGTATCAAAGGCCCTGAGCTCTTGAACAAATACATTGGTGCGAGTGAAAAAGCCGTGCGTATGGAACGAATTGAATTCCGATTTTTCTAAATTGTTTACCAGGTTCGGGACATCTTTGACCGAGCTTCTTCTGCTAAACCGTGTGTTCTATTCTTTGATGAGTTCGATTCCATTGCGCCAAAGAGGTCCGTCAGTCTGTCGTATGCATGTCACATTTGCTTAGGCTCGTGACTTTTTCAGAGGGCATGACAGCACAGGCGTGACCGATCGTGTGGTGAACCAGCTGCTGACTGAGATGGATGGTGCAGAGGGCCTGACTGGAGTATATGTTCTTGCAGCCACAAGGTTAGTATTCTGTCTGTATTAACTTTGTTTCCATCTGACCTACCAAGTTAGTCGACCTGATCTCATTGATGCTGCCCTCCTTCGCCCCGGCCGTCTTGACAAGTTCGTGTTGTGTGACATGCCGAACAAGGAAGATAGAAAGGATGTAAGAGGTTCTGTCTGTATGTTGTTAACGAGCTAAAAATGTCTAACAGATTTTGCAAGCGGTCAGCCGTAAGGTGACTTTGGGACCGTCAGTCGATTTGGAAGAAATTGCTCGATTGACTGAAGGGTATTCGGGAGCTGATCTTCAGTCACTGGTGTATAATGCTCATCTGCGAGTCGTGCATGCGTTCATTGACGCAACGCCAACTAGGCGGTCGGGGGAGGAAAAGCGGATCCAATACGTAACGCTTGGTGCTACTGGCGCGCAGAAGAGTATTTCGAGAGCAGAGGAGTCTACGCTGCAGAAAAGAGTACGCGAGCTTAATGCCTTGTTTCAGCTTGCCAACTGATTCCGGCACCTGTAGCTTCAGCAGATAGTGAGCTCTCAAAGGAAGGTTAACGCCGAGCAGAAGCCAGCTGATACGCCTAATAAGGTCTGGTCTGCATTTTCATTACATACAAGTGCAACCGCTTAATGGCGAGGTGCTAGCACGAAATCATGCAAGCCGACCTTTTGCAGGTACTCGAGACCACAAGACCCTCTGTTTCTCGGGAAGAGTTGGATCGTCTGGGCAGGATGTGTGTGCCTTTCCAATATGCTGTGCAAGATCCGGTATTGACGCGCAGTGGCCCCAGATATAGCGGTTTCGTATCAGATCGTAGCCAAAACAAAGGAGCATTTCCGTCACCATCCGCCCCAGGCGGTGTTGGCTCCCGAGCAACTCTTGGATGACGGAGGGTTTGCAAGTTATGATAGTGGTTACATTAACGTTGCCGACAAAGAACATAAACTACATTTTGGCCCGCCTTTATGATGTGGACTCCAGCCTTTGGGAACGCTTTTGTGAGGTGGTGCGTGTCGTGGACGGGTGGATGAAACGAGGCAGATTGAAGCGAGCAAGGTTGAATGGGGTGCCACAACTTTTCCGGGGTCTTTTTCGACGGGACCCCAGAATGTGGGAACCAGGGTTTATTAGCAACCAAAGCGATCCCCCCTCGCACAAGTGCAGAACACTGAAAATTTGTTACTTTATAATGGTTTCTTCGAAAAGACATCAGGAACATGGCAAGGCATCGTTACAAAGTGCGTTTTGTATTGCACAATGCTGCAATATTTGTTGTGTTGGGTGGATCATTGACACGACCTCATCAAGCAGCGAGGACACGCACAACAAGGTCAAAAGGAAGGGTCAGTCCCCACGTTTCACTCATGAGGAGGGTGGCAACCAGCTCATTGCTTCAATCCGATCATCTCTGTTCTCCTTCTGTTTTTCTCTCATTAGCCTCTCGCCGATCCCGAGCAAAACACCCAGCTGCTAACAGAACAGCTGCGCTCGTTGGGGCTATATGCAGCACACACAGTGGGGGACGGCAACTGTCTATTTCGTGCATTGAGCGATCAATTATACGGCTCCCCTTCATACCATCTTCAACTGCGCAAGGATATTTGTGACTGGATTGTGACCCACTCACAACGTTACGAACCGTTTTGTGAAGATGAACGTGGCTTAACCGCCCATCTGCGGTGCATGAGGGAACAAGGTGCGTGATGTTGCCCTGTGAAAAGGGTCCAGCCTTCCTTCTTCATGGCAATGTAGTGACACCCTGCAGGTACCTACGGTGGTCACCTTGAACTCTCTGCGTTCTCTCACTTTGTGCGCCGGAATGTCAAGGTCATACAACCTGGACTTGTATACGTCATCGAATGGAATGCGGGGGGAGAAATTATCGCCGATCAATCTGCTTCTCCGGCGACACAAGCGGACGGTCAACTAGTGGATGCACGTGAGAAGCGACGTCTTCGCAAAAAGCAACGCGAGGAAACGTCGCAGCGCAACGAGGCTAGTGATACGGTATACGTAGCGTAAGTTCATTGACCCTTATGAAGACCCAAACCTTCAAAACCCCTAACCTTTGGCGCATGTAGGTACCATGATTGGGAACATTTCTCATCAATTCGTAATCTGAGAGGTCCGCACACGGGCCTTCCAAACGTTTGTGAACTGCAAGCAGATTCGGCGGCTGTTGTACTATCCCCTGTGAAGAAGCCACCCTCATCACGGTCCAAGCCAAAGTCGGAGTCCAAGGTTGCTTTAAGGCGCTCCAAAAACGGTCAATTTGCGAGCGCAAAGGTGAAGGTCGAAGAAACAGTAATACCTACCCCAACACAAATACCTCTTCCTATTTCCCGCTTGCCGTCACCCCTATCTTCTACCGAATCACTACCCCAGATCGATGTTGATGTATCACCACCCACTCCTGTTGCTCTACAACCGGCAACGATAGACTCTTCGCTGCCTTCCATCCTGCGGGTCCACCGATCCCCTAAGCGCACATTTGATGAATCGTCGGGCTCTTCCTCTGTATCGGATTCGGTGGCAAAGAGAACACGCAGTGCCCACAAACTTCCCCCTCCCGTAGCACAGCCGAGGGCGGACCCAAACGCTATCGGGGTCGGCGACCCCGAAGAAGAGTCAACACCTGAACTCTCCACCTCAAGATCCTCGGGTTCTACTCGCTCTTCTTCGGTGGCGTCGTCACCTCTTCCTGGAACACCACCTCCGGAGCCTGAGCCCGAACCTGAACCAGAGCCCATGCTTGTCGAGAAGCCGGTGACACGGCGTGAACGTAAAGC